>JAHWFO010038875.1:2361-16274 GCA_023313115.1 Rhysida immarginata
TATACAAAAAAAAAGACATTGATATACAGGGTGGGTCAAAATTCTGTTACCCCCCCCACCCCCTCATACAATTTCAAAACGAGTGGAGATACAACAAATCAGTTGCAGGCAACATATATAAAATTAGGTAGGGGATAAACAATGGTGGTGTCAAATTTGACCTTTGACCTCAAATTTTGCACCTTGTAACCGTTACAGGTAGAAAAAATTTCTGATTCTACAGTTGTAGAGCTCTAAACACTGATTTTAACAAAAAAGATAAAAAATAAGCATAAAAATAAACCCACTACAACAAAATGAAATGTCAGTGCTCAAGCTAGATGATGTGGATTATGAAATGGCATCTTGGTGGGACTGTTTCCTGTAAGGTACACAGGGGTAAAGTACACAGAAATGAGGCATAAGGTACACAGAAATTATTTTGGATGGGTTCTTCTCAGACTTTTTAGACAACTTGCTTTTAGTGCAGTACCACTGCATGTGGTTCCAGCATGATGGGGTACCTCCACATTTTGCAGCCACTACACATCAATGACTGGATGACATGTTTCCACATCGATGGATTGGCCAAGGAGGTTCACTTCATTGGCCACTACATTTGCCTTATTTGCCACCACTTGATTTTTTCCTTTGGGGATACATCAAGGACAAGGCGTGTGCCACTGTACCAGTAAATGATTTGAAACAACGAATTCAGCAGGCTTATACACACATAACACCCATAACATGACGGGTTCTGTGAAATACCATGCACAACTATGCATTGCTACAGAAGGTCACCACATTGGGCACTTCATTCATTTACAAAACTCAATATAGCTTGAGCATTGAAATTTCCTTTTGTTACAGTGGGTTTATTTTTACACATTTTTTAATTATTTTTTTTTAAATCAGTGTTTTGAGCTATACTACTGTACAATTAAAAAATTTTCTGTACCTGTAACGGTTACAAAGTTACAAATTGTAAGGTGCAAAATTCGAGATAAAAGATAAATTTTGACACTACCATTGTTTAGCCCCTATTTCCTATTTGTTGCCTGCAGCAGATTTACTGTATCTCCACTCGTTGTAAAATTGTATGGGGAGTAACAGACTTTTGACTCACCATAAATATATATTAAATACCAAACTGTTAAATTTGACACTAGATCAAAAACAAATCCCTACTGGAATCCTATAGGCATTCAGTAAAAACTTGCGAGTTCTTCTTCTTCAGCAATCTTTCATTATTGACACTTCTTAATAATCTCAATTTTTCCTTGGAGACATTGTGCCCCATGTCTACCAAGTGTTTTACCTCCACTGATCTCTCAGGATGACCAAATCTTAAATCTGTGAGATGCTCCTTAAATCTAGTCCCAATATTGACTTTGGGTCTTCCTTGTTAGACATTCTTACAATTATCACACTGAATCTCATACATTCCCAATTGTGACGTTGGTGGGGTTTTGTCTCCAACTCAGTAACCCAAAGACACTAGGGGGTGATACCACTAATATTACATTTAGGAATCTACACTGAACGACCAATTTATTAGAGACACCCCGCTAATAGCATGTTGCGCCTCCTTTAGCGGTGAGAACTGCCTGAATTCGTGCTGGCATGGATTCAACAAGGTGTTGAAACCGTTGCGGAGGAATAGCAGCCAAGGCTGACATCACAGCATCCTGTAATTGTGCAGATTGGATAATTGTGTGGGAAGGCGTCGAATGGTTCTCTCCACTTCATCCCATAAATGCTAGATCGGGTTGAGATCGGGCGACCGAGCTGGCCACTGAAGCAGGTGGAAGTCTGCGTCATGTTTCTTGAACCAGTCCAAGACCATTCGAGCACGGTGACAGGGAGCATTGTCCTGCTGAAACTGTCCGTCACCACCAGGGAACACTCATCATGAACGGGTGCACCTGACCAGCACCACTGTTCAGGTAGTGTGTCGCTTTCAGGGATATGTCTACGGATATCAGAGGATCCAGTCTGTCCCAAGAGAAGACAGCACTCCTCCTCCATCCACCTGTACGGTTGTCTGCTGACAGGATGGGTCCACAGCCTCGTGCTGTCTGCGCCAGATGCGCAGTCTGCTGTCCGCATGATGAAGCAGGAACCGTGATTCGTCGGACCAGGCGACTTTCTTCCACTCATCCAGTGTCCAGTGGCAATGCCTGTGTGCCCATAGCAGGCGCGCTTTCCTATTTTGTGGTGATAGCGACGGTACCCGTACTGGCTGCCTGTTGTTAAACCCAGCTTGGTGCAAGGTGCGCCGCACCGTGTGCTCCGAAATGGGTTGGGATGCTCCCTCATTGAACTGTGCTGCAATTTGTTGGGCTGTTCCCGTCCTGTTGGTGTGGATGATTACTGCCAGTTGCCGTTGGCCTCGTTCATCCACGCCCTGTTTCATCCGGAGTTGTGTTTGTTGGAGGTTGTTTTTTTGGCATAATTGTCATTCACGGAATACCCTTGACACTGTTGCACGGGAAAACCAGAGGAGGTTCGCGGTTTGCGAAATGCTCAACTGCGCCCGTCGAGCTTCAACGATGCCTCGTTCAATGTCTGTCAAATCCTTGGATCTACCCATATTCAGTCCACTTCTGCTGCTGACTGCAACTTGTGATCCAATGCATCCCTTTTATACATCGCTTCGGCCTGTTCCATTGTTTGGGTGTCACTGGGAGGCCGATCCATTTTCCGTAAGAGGTGTCTCTAATAAATTGGTCGTTCAGTTTATGAGATAATTGTACAAAGATTCGAGGCTACAGGGAATGTTAATGCAGAACGAGGACGACCAAGGGCACAAGGCGACGAGGATACAACAACACTAGTTCTGGCTGCAGTTGCTGCAAATCCCCACAAAATCAGCAGAGCAATTGCTGCAGATGTTTGGTGCCATCAGAGAACTGTTCTCAACATTCTACACGCACATCATTTTCACCCTTACCATATTCATTGTCATCAGGAGTTACTGCCATTGGATTATGTTGCTAGGGCCGCCTTCTGCAACTGGTTACTTACCTGCCTGGATGACAATCCAAACTTCATTCATGAGGTGTTGTGGACATATGAAGCCCAGTTCACCAGGGATGGAGTTATCAACAGGCACAACCATCATCATTGGGCAGACGAAAACCAACGATGTCTGCGAGAAGCAACTCATCAAGTGAACTGGAGAATCAATGTGTGGTGTGGATTGTACAGTACAATGACACTGTGGTTGGACCGTATTTTTACGATGGAACACTGACTGCAGAATGCTACCGGGATGAAATTCTCAACGTGGTAGTCACAGACATCATTGACAATTTGCCATTGGCCTCATATCAGCGCACGTGGATTCAGCATGATGGAGCTCCTCCACATTACGGGTTGGTCATTCGCGAGTGTCTAAGTGAGATGTTTGGAAAACAATGGATTGGCCGAGGAGGACCAGTTCGTTAGCCACCCCGCTCCCCTGATTTTACACCATTTGACTTTTTCTTGTGGGGATACCTGAAGGGCAAGGTTTATGCTATGCAGCCCGCCTCACTGGAGGATCTGGTTCGACGAATCCAGGAAGCGTGCCGAGGAGTGACACCAGCCATGCTTGCCGATGTTTTGGCGTCAGTTAGGTTCCGTGCCCAATTGTGTTATGGTGCCCACGGTCGTCACATCGAGCATTTTGTTGATTAACTTTTTTTTTAAACTGTTTGAAGTAACTTGTTTGTTCAGTGTGACTGTGTGACAGCTATAAACAGTTCACCATGTGATTGTGGGTGATTGGTTGGTCCGATTTGGATGATTTTTTTTTTGTTTTGTTTGTTTTTTTATGCTGAACAAGTTTGCAATTGGGTTTTTTTCTCTATCCCTTACGGTTTTTGAGATAATTTTGAATGTGTCCTAATTTGCATATTTAGGATGATGAAAAGTGCACCATAGGATAGGTCCTATTCATTGGATTCATCAAAATTCTCAACATATCTGCTTCGGTTCAAAAAAATAAAAGGGGGGTTCAGACTTTTGTATTCACCCTGTATAAACCCAGAAATCTCTGCATGCCACTCAGAAGTTTTCAGGAGTTTTTAGAAGTTTCCTCAGGCATCACAGGCCTCGTCACATCCTGGACTCAATTTCGATGACATCCAGAAGGTCATCTTTCCTGAATACTGGATCTCCTAGCTCCTCATGTCCCTCAACAATCAACTCTATCGTCCTGATAGGAAAGGTTAACGTCCTAGCCCAATCTTATCCTCTGGATGAATTAACTAGGTTTCATCTGGCTTCTTGCCTAGTTCAGCATACTTCCCCTGGTTACTTCCTGGGCGAGTATGGCAGTGGAAGCATTGCTTTCGGACAGCTCGTTTCGTTCTCTCTGTACTGTTCGATTGTCGATTGTCGCATGCCACTCAGTCAGGACCCATATTGTAAGACAACTAGACGGGAAGGCTTCACTTGACGGACAATTGCCCATCATCAATATGGTAAGATCATACTACCATGTATTTGTTTATTTTAATTTTAGTTTTAAGTACATGTGCATGTATATTTCTGACTGTGTACATTGTAAACACCGCCTTATTTAAGTCGGAGCATCATTTCAACGCTAGCAGAAAAGTCCCAAATCTGTCTAGCAAGAAAACATTTAAGACTAGGAGTAAGACACTCATTTCAATTACAGATTTTTATTTAAAAAATTAATCAACTGTAATACTACATGTATTCTGTATTTGTATTGAATAAAATAAAATGCTACACTTCATGTATTATGCTTTTCTATGGATACATGTACAACCCGCGGCCAAAAGTTTAAGACCACCTGCAAAAAAAAATACAAAGCAATGTTCCTTAGAATTGTTTACTCTTTAAATAACGGTGTTTTTAATTTGCTGACATTTTTATCAGGAAATACAGGTCTTTCCTAACACGTGACAATGTGAAATTTGAGAATTTGTTGCTTCATTCCATTGTTACTGAATAAATTGAACAAATAGACAAAGGCAAAAGTTTTAGACCACTCGTTTTTAATGACAAAACTATTAGACCATTCTCATTTTACACTAACAGGGAGTAAGGGATAAAAAAAATTACTCTCTAATGCCAATATGCAAATTTTTAATAAGCATAATCCAAAAAATTATTTCAATTCGTGTATAAAAGGGATCGCATCAATGTAAAGAGAACGACACTGCCTTAACCATGGGATGAAGCAAACAACTTTCAGACGACCTAAAGATGAAGATCATCGAGTCTTTATGTGAAAAAAAATCACAGAGAGAGATTGCCAAACATCTACACATCAGCAAAACAGCCCTTTAACACATCATCAAAAAGTTTAAACTGACTGGGAGTGTGAAAATGCAAAAAGGTCTGATCATCCGAGGAAATCAACTCAACGAGA
This sequence comes from Rhysida immarginata, assembly GCA_023313115.1. NCBI lineage: Eukaryota > Metazoa > Arthropoda > Chilopoda > Scolopendromorpha > Scolopendridae > Rhysida > Rhysida immarginata. The sequence goes on from JAHWFO010038875.1 coordinate 7,727, forward strand.
CAACAAAAGTCTACGATACATTGTTAAAACCAAATGAAATGCATCTGCTGCTGAGATGGCGAAAGAATGGAAGAAATTTGGTGTAGAGGTGTCTGCAAGGACTGTTCGCCGACGGCTCTCTTCAATGGGTTACTCATCATGTCGTGCCAAAAAGAAACCTTTAATCACACCAAGGCAAGCGAAAGTGGTTTCCAATGGGCTAAACAACACCAAGGATGGACAATGGATGACTGGAACAAGGTGGTCTTTTCCGACAAGTCCAGAGTGTGCTTGGGATATGGTGACAACATTGGAACGAGGGTTTGGAGAAGACCAGAAGAAAAGTTTAACAAGGACTGCTTGCAATCATCACTGAAGTTTCCTGACAGTTTAATGATATGGGGATGCTTCTCATCACGTGGGGGAGGAAAGCTCTGCATTTGTAAGGGTACTGTGAATGCAGTAGCTTATAAAGAAATACTGGACTATCATTTGTTTCCAACTAATGAAGATCAGTTTGAAGACGAAAACTTTTTGTTTCAACACGACAATGCTTCCTGCCATAAATCCAAGCTTGTGATGGAATTTCTGAGAGAATCTAATGTTCCGTATTTTGATTGCCCACCCAATAGCCCAGACATAAACCCGATCAAGAAATTGTGGGATGTTTTGAAACTAAAAGTTGTAAAGGAAAAGCTAATGAACAAAAATGAACTGGGACTAGCTATTCAAAAGTGCTGGAAGCAAATAACAGTGAATGATTGTGTAAATTTCATTAATCAAATGCCCATTGTGTAAATTTCATTAAAAGAGTTCTTGCTGTTTTAAAGGCCAAAGGTAGGCCAACTAAGTACAGGGTGATTCAGTCAATTTCTGACCATTTCACTCGAATGACGTGCATTAGGAATAAACAATTGAAAGAATATGAGTGCCATATCGAATTTCTAAATAGTTGGAGTTTGTATTGTTGCAACGGCACTGCATGAAAATCGTATTGTTGAAAAATGGCGCCCGCTTTATCAACAGAGCAGAAATGCAAGGTTGTCGAATGGTATTTTGAGACAAAATCACTTGTAACCGTGCAAAGAAAGTTCCGGAAGGAGTATAAGTGTCGAGACGCAGCAGGCAGGCAAGCAATCATGGATTTTGTCAAGCAATTTCGTGCCACTGGATGTGTTAAAGGCAAGAAAAAAGGCGGGAGCGAAACTCGTGTTCGAACAGCCGAAGATGTCGAAAATGTTCGCACAAGGTTGGTCGATTCCCCTACCAAAAAATCTGTTCGCCGCCTATCCATTGAAGAAGGGCTGTCATATATCACGACGTGGCGAATTTTGAGAAAGGATTTACATCTGTTCCCGTATAAGATCCATGTTTATCAGGAGTTAACAGACACTGGAAGACAGAAGCGACGACAATTTGCGATGGAGTATGGAGCAGAAATGGAAGCCAATCAGGACATTGTGGACAACCTGTGGGTATCAGATGAGGCCTTCTTCCATCTGTCAGGTGACGTTAATAAACACAACGTTCATTTTTGGGGTTCCCAGCACCCTCATGAGATCCGTAAGTCACCTCTTCATCCACGAAAGGCTATGGCTTGGTGCGCGATTTCCAAAAGAGGCATCATTGGTCTGTTCTTTTTTGAGGGCACCGTAACGTCACAGGCTTACCTTAACATGTTGGAAACCTTCTTCATCCCCGAGCTGCGAAGGAGGCGTATACCGCTTCGACATCAATGGTTTCAACAGGATGGGGCTAGGCCTCACACAACTAATGAAGTGCTAGACTTTCTCAATCAGAAATTCGGAAATCGTGTCATTTCAAACATTTTTCCAGATTGATTCGGGGGTGGCTTTCTTTGGCCCCCTACGAGTCCTGACCTAAACCCATGTGATTTTTATCTCTGGGAGTTCCTTAAAGACTGTGTTCACTACAGCACCAACAATCCTAGACCAGCTGCGACAAAGCATCGTCGAATGCTGCACCCTTGTGGATGCAGAAATCCTGGATAGAGTTATGAACAACTTCACCATTCGGCTGCGAGCAGTTCAAAACGTTCTTGGTGGCCACATTGAGCATATCATCAAGACTTTTCCACGGGAATAAAAACTCCAAACTGCCTAAAATATCATACTGAAATGCTAAGTTTGTAAACATTAATGGGTCAATAAATCATAGTACTGAAATGGTCAGAAATTGACTGAATCACGATGTATTAAATGTAAATTGGTCTAATACTTTTGTCATTAAAAACGAGTGGTCTAAAACTTTTGCCTTTGTCTATTTGTTCAATTTATTCAGTAATAATGGAATGAAGCAACAAATTCTCAAATTTCACATTGTCACGTGTTAGGAAAGACCTGTATTACTTTATAAAAATGTCAGCAAATTAAAAACTCCATTAGTTAATGAGTAAACAATTCTAAGGAACATTGCTTTGGTTTTTTTTTGCAGGTGGTCTTAAACTTTTGGCCGGGGGTTGTATATGCATCTTTCACTAGCCCCCCTCCCCCCCTTCAGTTTCAGTATAACATACACTCGGAATAAAGTACAAAATTCCAGTTCCCTTGAAGTACGTTGTAATGGGATCTTACTGTAACAAAATCTACAGAGAAATGTCCAAACGCAATAAATGGGACTAGATGTAAGGAGCATCTCGAACAAGGAAGATTTGGTCATCCAAAGAGATCAGCAGTAGCAAAGCACATGCTAGACACTAGGCACAACATCTCAAAAGAAAAATTGAGATTATTAAGTGTCAATAATGAACGATTGTTGGACCCATTTGAAACTTTGAAATCAAGAAGAACTCTGAACAGACATAGGGGTCCAATAGGGATTCTTGACTTTTTGATCTAGTATCAATCACCCTATTTAATATATACAGGGCTTGGACAAAATAATATGAACACCTTTGGTTTTAGACGTTTTGTCGAATATCTAGAAAAATTCTTGATGAATTATCTTGAAATTTCAGGGGTGTAAAGAGCGTGTTACACCTTATACATTTCAGTGAAGATTTTGTCCTGAAGGCAAATACAGGACCAACAATAAATTGAACAAAAAATTAATGTTTGGGATCACCCTATAAAAAATAATGCTTGAAATGTGTTGTAGCTGTAGCATATGATTATGAGGCTTCTTTTACTTATCTGTGTTCATTTGTATGAGAATAGCATGTACAGTATGTCTATAATAGGAAGGCGGTTGGAGGGGAGGACAGGGGGTAGAGTTCATTTCATTTTTAGGTTGAAAGAGTTGATATAGCCACTTCCCCCTCCAGCCTCCCCTCTCTTTTTCCCCAAACTGATAAAAGGATTAAACGCTTCTCCCTTCTCATTACCCTGAAAAATTCAGGAAATAATATTTTTTTTAAATTTCATTTGTATTTTTTATAGATTTTATCTGTAAATTGTTTTGTTTTGTATATATTTTTTAGTTATTTATATTTTTTGAATATTTTTTAACACATGCTAATTTTTGTAGGGTTTTTTTTCTTTATCTTCTAACTTCAAAGCTTTAAGATATAATTATGAGATATAATTGTGATATTTTATTCTTAATCTTTAATCCTCTTATTAGTTTGGTAGATGGGTGAAGCCCCATTTGGTCGCCTCCCTTTTGGACGTTTGACCTGACCCATTTGATCGCCTCCCATTTCGTCGCTTGCATCCTCTAAGACTTTCTATTAACTAACTGTATTTAAACAAAAACTAATAAAGCCAAAAATTATTAATTAATAATATTTAAAATAAAAATCATATAATATCAAAATATCATATTTATTCCTCATTTTCATTGAGAATAAATCTGGTATTTTTAATATAAAAAATTCAAAAAAGAATTCAATGTGGTTAATTTAATTTAAGAAGTAAATTAAAACCATTTCCAAGTTCTAGATTTGAAATAATTGGCTGAATTTTTTATTGACCATAATATCTTTCGTTCATTTTCACTTTTCAACATTCTCTTTCAGGCGGTAAGACGTTTTCTTCTCCTACGCTGGGAAGTAACTTATCTCGGAAGAAAAACATAAAAGTGCAGGAAATGCACAGCAGCACTGTATTCAATTGTGTGGTGCAATTAGTTACTTTACTTCTAATAATAACTTATCTGTAGAAGAGAACTGTAGCGTTAGCTATGAAAACTGCTTCGTCTCACAGCAGCAATGGCTTGCATCAAGTCTGGCATTTTACCTTGAATCGCCACTGACTCCTCATAATAGTAATCCACTGCATGCATGGAAGATGATGCACGGAAGTAATATTGCATTTAGAATGATGGCCCAGAGATTTTTAACACCACCAGCAACATCTGTGCCTGCAGAAAGACTTTTTTCAAAAGCAGGTTGCACCATTGAAAAAAAAAGGACCATGTTAAGTCCAAAGCATTTGGAGAAATTGTTGGTTTTACAATCGATGCCTTTGAATGTCTTGCATAAATTTTGTTAAACCCAACTTTTACATTTGTCAAATTATCAGTAATAAAATGTCTGTTGTAGTCTAAGCTTTATCTATGTGATTTTATGCTATTTTATTGAGATAAAAAAATTAAAAGAACCATCGATGGTATTCCTGAACCCATCGATGGTATTCCTGAACCCATCGATGGTATTCCTGTACCCATCGATTGTGTTTCGATGATGGTTCATACCATCGATGGTGCCACCGATGGTGGTTTTTAAACCATCGCACACCTCTATTAATAAGGCATCAACATGTAATTAAGGAACACATGCAGAAAAATACATTTTATTACCGTGGCTCATCAAGGCCCTATGGGCTGAATAAAGAACAGGCGATCAAATGGGAGGCGTCCAAATGGGAGGACGACTAAATGGGAGGCGTCGAAATGGGAGGCGACCAAATGGGAGGCGTCGAAATGGGAGGCGACCAAATGGGAGGCGACCAAATGGGAGGCGACCAAATGGGAGGCGACCATATGGAGCTTAACCGGTAGATGAGAAGGGAAACTTAAGTAGCTGGAGGGGGAAGTGGTAGTAACTTTATATCAACCCTTATATTGACTTTTTTTAACCTAAAAATGAAATGAACTCTACCCCCTGTCCTCCCCTCCAGCTACTTAAGTTTCCCTTCTATTTTAGACATACTGTATGTTCATGGAGATATAAAGGTTTCTTTATTAATAAAAAAAAAAAAAAAAGCCAAAAAAAAAACAAACAAACAAACAAACAAAAAAAAAAAACCCGAAACTTTTTCTTAAGTTTTTTGTTCATAACATGCAGGGTTTTCAACCCGATGCAATGCCATTTTTAGGAAACTTGACAAACTACGGTAGAGACAACACCCTGCAATCAGAATATAAAAATATTAAATATTTGATGAAATATGAGCATTTTTACTAAATAATGTTTAACTGCACATGCATTACATAAATGTCTTTTACCAGTACTGTATCAATTTCTCCTTACGCTGATATCAATAAGCCTTCATATCAGCGTAAGAAGTTGATAATGGTGTCTAGTCCAAAAATAAAAATTTGGAGAAAACAACTTATCATTTTGGTTATTTTTAGAGCAACTGAAATTCAACTCATTCTATTGGCGATATCTTTCTGAATTTTCACGATATTTGCTTGAGCTTTTTATAAGAGTAGCTCTATACATTTTGGCTAATAAATTATGCAAAAGACATTTTGGTAATGCTTGCACATGCGCAATTAAACATTATTTAGTAAAAATGCTCATCTTTATTCAAATATTTAATATTTTTATATTCTTATGCTCATGTTAATTTATTTATATTCTACTGTGGTTTGTCTAGTTTCCTGAAAATGGCATTGCATTGGGTTGTAAACAAAAAACTTAAGAAAAAGTTTCTTTTTTTTTTTTTTAAAGAAACCTTTATATCACCATGAATATACAGTGCAGCCCCTCTAGTTTGCAATTCCTTATGTTGTGAAATCAGATAAGTCGCGGTCAATGCCTGGATTCAGTTTTGTTTTTTTGTTTTTTTTTTTGTCTTTTTTCACTGGAAGGGAGAAAACGGCTCTTAAATGCAGACTACTCTTATATCCGCAGCTTTTATAAGTGGAGTGTATTGTACAGGGTGCGTAAGGTATTTGAGGACAGATTCATGTCAAGAAAGAAAACAGAGATATAAGTCGAGAAAATAACTTTAATATCGAAACATATCATGAGCATACACAAGAAACCATGTTATATGGCTATTCAATGAATCCGCCTTCAGCTTCTATAACTGCTTCAATGTGAGATCGAAACCGTCGACATGCACGAATCAAATGGTCTTGGCTCATACTGGTCATTACTCGAACAATGACAGCTTTCAATTCATCTTTGAAATTATGGGAGTGTTCATCGATCTCTCTCTCCACAACACTCCATATACAGTAGTCTAACCGAGTCAAGTCAGGGGAGTTAGGAGACCAAAGGTTAGGGGTTACGTGATCATGGAAGTTGTCAGCCATCCATTCCTGTGTCATGCGAGACTTGTGTGCTGGGGCAGAGTCTTGCTGAAACACGTAAGGCCTTCCATTGCATATCGTGTTTATCCAAGGCTTAACAGTTATTTCAAGGTCTCAACGTAGACTGCAGAGTTAACTTTAAGGTCTTGGGGAAAGAAGTGTGGAGGCATCACATGTCCTTCACTGCTGACAACCCCTAAAACCATGACAGTTGCAGGAAATTCCATGTGCATGACTTGTGGCACTTCTGAAGGGTCTGCACATAACCATCTGTCATTTCTTCTGTTCACCTTCTGATCCTGGTCAAAGTTTTTTTCATCGGAGAAAATCCACAGCAAATCAGCTTCACACGGATTTTTCAGTTTGTTTAAGGCCCTTTTTGATCTGAGTAGGCGGTTTTCCCGTGTTTTGTCTGACATAAACTGACCTCTTCGCATAACATACGAGTGATATCTGATGTTTTCATGGACAACATTTCTGATTGTTCCTTCCGACACATGGAGATCTTTGGCAAGTGACCTCATGGATGTTCTGGGATTGTCATCGATGGCCTGCTGCACTTGCTGAATTAATTCAGGTGTTCTGATGATGTCATCGGCTCTTTGGACAAGTGCCTTTTGAGGCAATCAATCTATGGCGATCTTTCGGTTGTCTTTTGCTTTCATGGATACAGTAGGGCTATTTTGCATAGGTATGTACCTGTATTTTGTCTTAATCCTGCCCTTAACTTCTCTAAGTAAAAATTGTTGAGGAGGCTGAGAGCACCCCCTCCCCAAATATATACCTGTTATCTCTGGATTGCAAACAGCATTAGAATGGATCAAGTCTGCAAAATTTGATGATACAAGCATTACATTTAAAAGCAATTTTGGTAATTGGCCAAAAGAAAAAGAATCAGCAAAGCAATTAACAATGGATTCTTAAATGGATTCTTTTGTTCAAAATTTATCATAAATTACGATTCGTAGGTTGTTTTTTTCTTCTTCTATTTTTGTATTTTTATTCTATTAAAACCTATTAAAGATGAAATGATTGCGTTATTGTTTGAACACAGTGTCACTATTTAAGGTGGCTCCATCCTCGTGGAACAGCAAACTCTCGATATTGCGATATGCTATATTGCAGGTGGTGGAATCTTGGCTACCAAGTTTCACGACATAGAGAGGCTGCACTGTACGTGCTATTCTCATACACAGATAAATAAAAGAGTCTCATAATCATATGTTACAGCTACAACACATTTCAAGCATTATTTTTTACAGGGTGATCTTAAACATTATTTTTTTTGTTCAATTTGTTGCTGATCACCTATTTGCCTTCGGGACAAAACTTTCGCTGACATATATGAGGTGTAACATGCTCTTTACACCCCTGAAGTTTCAGAATAATTTGTCAGTATTTTTCTAGAAATTTGGCAAAACATTTAAAATCAAAGGTATTCATATTATTTTGTCCAGCCCCTGTATATCAATGTCTTTTTATTGTGTATACTTTATCTTATTTTTACATTTTCTTTTGTAAGATTTTTTTTTTTTTAAATAAGGCTCTGTGTTATAATTATTCTTCCCTACTATTGTATAATTTTTTTATTATTTGTAAAAACTATTTGGCATTTTAAGTTTGTAATAGCATACCAGTCTCCAATTGGGTGTTTTATTTTTGTTTTTTTTTTACCACACGTGATCTATAAAAGAACAGTCTGTAATCCGTAGTATCGTCTCCCACTAGATGATCACAGGGTGATCAAAATATATATATGTGAGAATAAAATTATTCTATATTGTGGACAAGAGGTGTTTTTTTGTCATCATGTTATTTATTCACATTGTTTGGTTGGTTTCTACTATGCTGGGTATTAATATTAAACAAATATAAATGCAAATGCTATTTTACAGAGAGTATACTGTTCCCATTTCTGATAAATTTTGATGACAATTATAATAAATGAAAGAAAACTCTTTAACCACAACGAATAACAGAAAAATACAACCTGGATACGCGCATTTCGAAAGCACTGCTTTCATCTTCGGCAGGAATCCTTGACTCCGTGAATCCACTCAAGAGAAAGTGAACTGAAAGTGAATCTACTCGGAAACCCCAAGGACCAAATACCAGACCATTTAAA
>JAHWFO010038878.1:5022-19518 GCA_023313115.1 Rhysida immarginata
GGGGGGGGGGGGAGTCATTATAAGCTGGGGGAGGGGGGATGGGCTATCCATTTGGGGGGTCATCATAAGCTGTGGGGGAATGGGATATCCAATTGGGGGGGCGGGGGGGGGGGCATGGGCACCCCTGTTCAGTAATGTGCAAGTAATTTATGTACATTCGTAGACAATTGTAGCAAACTATCATAACATCATCAATCGATTGACGTCCGCAGAGTATGCTGACGTCACTATTTGCATTCAGGCTCAAGGAGGCCACTTAGAACATTTCTTGAAACTTGAAAAAAAATAAAAATTGCACCCATGTTAATAGGACTTATTGTGTTAATACCCCCTTAAATTGTTTTACCCACGATTTGAATCGCCCTGTATATGCCCCAACCATGTTAACGTTCTTGCCCTCTGAAAATAAGTTTCTTGTATTTTTAAAAGTTTGAATTTTTGATTGATGATATGAATTTAAACGCAGAAGAGTTATAATTTAATTACTTGTTATGTTTTTATTATCATGGAGAAACTGTTATTGTGCATGTAACTGTCAATATATTTATTAAATAAATATATTGATAGATAAAGCAGTTTCTAAATTAAATTTTCACTGGTTACAATTCAATATCATTAATTTTTTATCAATAAATTTAATAAAAAGTCATTCTTGGAATGATTGGTATTTTAAGAAAGAAAACTTAATCGTGGCAATTTACTTTGAAGTTTGTATGTTTTACCCTTCTATTTTTTTGCTCGAAGGTTTTACCAGTAGAGAACCTCCACAGGGTTGCTGCCCCCGCGACCCTAACGGATAAGCGGGTTTGAAAAGTTTATACGTTTATAAGTAATTGTAAAATATAATCCTATTAATTTTTATTGACGAGGTTATGAAAAGAGATAGAAACAATACGAAAACGTGATATCTCGAGAACACGAACAATATATTCCAATGAACATTAATTAAGGTTAAAAGCTTCGATTAAAATATTAGGCAATAGTAGAAGCTTTATTCATGTTAATAAAGTAATACGAGTGGAATTAATTAAAACGACAGGATAAAGAGAATGGAGATCTTTGTTTACAACGAGTCCATTAAAAAGCACTTTACTTGCCGTTGCATTTGTATTTTCCCGTCTCGCCTTTTCTCTCACATTCACTTTCCGTAATTCGTAACATTCGTGAGTAAAGAAGCGGGGAGAAAGCTAGGGATGTTGTCATGCAACACGTAAAGAATTGATGTTAATCCGTCGTAGTGTTGGGATTGTAAACAAGAGATGAGGTTCAAAGTGAAACTGCCCAACTGTTCCAAGTATGTTTTTGTTAGTGACGAGAGCATCATTCCGACACTCGGTTCCCTCAAAAAATCAACTCATGATGCTTTGATCAACATAGGAGTCGATGGGTGAGTTGGTCGAGCTGCACTCAGACATACATACAGACACTTTTATGTACTGATACATATCCGTGTACACGATACACATAAAAAAAGGGAGGGAGATTAAAAGTTTATTACACATCCTCTGTGTTTTAGTTTGGATTCAAATCGTCCATCCCCCCCCCCTTTTTTTTTTTATTTTTTTATTTCAGTGTAGATTTCGAGATCAGCCTGAATGGACGAGATGTCGTCAAAGGCACTGACAGTACTACCTTAACCGAAGCAGGGATTGTCACTGGTGATATTTTACGGATTCTTACGAGTGAAGAACACACTCATAAATTTAGTGAGGTAATAATTATCCTAATTAAGGAGATAAGGTGTTTAGATAATATCGATGATCTTACATGGAATGAGATCATTCTATTTGCCTGCTCGTTTCAAATAGAATGAGCGGTACCAAAAATTGTTTTTATGTTTGGATAATCTTAAGAAATTTTGAGATGGGCAAAGGCATTTTTTGTGGGTAAAAAACAAAACAAAATGTTGGCATATTTGCTCCTTAGTCTTTCACAGGAGAATTTGTTATAGTTCTTTTTAATTTTAATTATTAACTTAAATTAAATTCCAATGGATTAACCCATGATACAGTTTTAAAGCAAAATATAAAAATAATAGGAATTTTTACTTGAGTTTTCCCATAGAAATGCTTTAAAAATATTAAGTTCTAGATTATACCAAACCATCAGCATCCCCTAAGAGATTCCTTACATTGACACAAGCTTAGATAGTTTGATTATGTGTACATGAAAGTTGATTACCTATCACTTGTATCTGTTTTGATAAAATACTTGCAGGAGAACTTGCAATTTCATATTACAGTGGGTGCCGCTTAATGTGATCACTTTGGGACCAAGCCAAAGTGATAACAATATCCGACTGATAACAATAGCCGAAATTGAACATGAATAGAGATGCAGCAGAGGAAAAAAAAATCAAAATTATCATGTTTATTAAGTAGCGGAAGAATGGAGCTACTTATTGTTTATATTAAGTAGCGGAAGAATGGAGCTACTTATTGTTTTCACAATGTCTGTCTGTCTGTCCGTTCGTCCGTCCCCTTCATAATTTCCACATATTTTGAGGTAGAAGGTTGAAATTCGGAATGTAGCTTAGTATGGGCATGTGCACCTTCACTATTTAGTTTGGTTTTGGTTGGCCCACTGGGGTCGGAGTTTTGCAGGCGGAAATTAGAGGGGACCAAAAGGTTTATGCGTATTTATGCATATGAAGGAGTGAAATTCGGTAAGCAGTTTCGTCTAAGCAAGATCAACATCACTGTAAAGTTTGGGCCGAATTGTACCAATAGGGTCGGAATTGTGGTGGTGGCAATCACTTGGTGTTTAGAACTTTATTGCAACATATAGGGTGTGATATATCATTTGATCGAAAATGATGAGAAAGGATAGAAGATAGATTTTTTTTTTATATTTTCTAAATACAAGGTTCGAGAAAATCAATTTTTAATTTAAAAATGGGGGGGGGGGGGGGTTAAAAATTGCAGATGAAGAAATAAAAAAATAGATGAACTCGGGGCTTCTGCTACTTTCCTATACATTCCTCGGGAGGCTTAATTTCTTGTTATTATTATGACATGTGTTTCTTATGATTGTGTAGTACAATAGATATAAAGTACATTAATCGTAATGTAAGTACACGTACTTTAATTAAAAATCTTTTAATTTTGGTTTAGAAAATCATCTATCTTCATTTGTTTAGTACATTTTTTTTGGAGATGGTCATTAATGAATTACATCTCTAATATCGTAATCTTCTCTTTTAAGCTCAAGTCTTTCCGTTTTTTTTTTTCCAGACTCCATTACACAGTACAGTACAGTTCAGTCCAGTGTGTACATACAGCAAAGCGAAAAGGGTTGAGGAAAGCAACAAATGGTGGATTCACATGCATGCTACAGCTGTACAGTAGTTGCTGCTTCTAAAGCGAATTGTGTGTTGCTGTCGCGTGGACAGTGCATGCGAACGATAGAATAAAAACCAAACCCTTTTTTCACACGGGAATATTTTTAACCAGGAAGTGAACAAGGGTGAAATACATGGGAAATACTCAGACTTGTTTTCAAAATGATAACAATAAACGGAGTAGTGACCACATTAAACGATGATTTTAACATGTTCACGTATTAAGGCGATTAGGAATTCTTGTTTCGATAACATTAAAGGAATGATAACATTAACCGTGATCACATTAAACTGCGCCCACTGTATAATCTAAGATGCGCGTTCAAGAATTTCTTAGGGAAGCTAGAGCACTGGACCAAGATAATTTGTTCCCCTGGTAGATTTTTTTTTTCTTTTGCATGATTGTCCCTTAATCATGTGTGGTATATGCTTTTTAATGAAACTTTTATAGAATATCACCAACATGGGTATACACTATAACTCCAATTACCCAAGTACCAGTTAGTTATATGGATCCTCAAACTTGAGAGTTGTATTCAGTATTAGAATTAACAATCATAAGAAATTCACTAAACTTCAACTTCCATTATTAAGATTGAATGATACCGAGAAAAACAGTTTCAGCTTTTTTTAAACTGTTTAATTTAAAAGAATGCTTTTACATGATTTTCTGTGTATGGAATTTTGAAAAGAGCTTCAAATAAATTTCTGGTAACTTTAAATCACAGAAAATAGCTTAAAAAACATAGTCAATAAAGTTAAACTTGTATACAAGTTAAATGAGATTTTAGGTTATAATTACAGACCGGATTTTCATGCTCAAAAAAATGTTAAAATATGCATGCAACATGCTCCAAAAAACGCTAAAATATGCTCTTAAACATGCTCTATAAAAACCACAGTTTCGAGTTATTTGATACTTTATTACGTAAAAGTGCAGTACTTATACTCAATCTTTAGCATTACAATACGAAACTAGCATCATTTCTGAGTTTTGTGAAGTTAGATTTGTTCTTCTATCACTTAATATATGCTTGTATGCAAAGAAAGACCTTTCAACATCACAAGTTGTGCAAGGGGCATAATGAAACAAAGAAATGATAGCCAGTGAATCAGCATACTTCTGTATGCCATCATTTTTGGGTATATGTGTATTTTAGTATACCAAGGCTCAAACTAATTCAGTACTGGTTAATATTTACAGAAAATAAAGATAAAACTTAACGAAATATTAATGCACTAGCAGCATATACTTTCAGTATAGTTTTTTTATGCAAATTCAGAGTTATCCATCACTAAAAAGTCAATTATCTGTGGTGCTACACTGTAAGCTGAAATCTTAAGGTCAAGTTATATGGAGTAGCGAGCTTACGTTCTCAGCTTACAGTGTAGCGGTCCTGATAACCAACTTTTTAGCGACGATTAACTCGAAATTTGCATTAGAAATTATACTGAAAGTATATGCTGCTAGTGGATTAATATTTTGTTAAGTTTTATCTTTGTTTTCCGTAAATATTAACGAATCCTGAATTCGTATGAGCCTTATTATATTAAAATACACATATACCCATTTATGTTTCCTTATAAAATTTCAGATATTTCTTTGATAATTTCATATCCAGGGTTGCTGTTCAAAACCTTTTTACGGTTTGCCTGAAGCAATTTCTGATACTGACCACGACTTTCTTTCAATGCAGCGGCGGCAGTGCTTTCAACTATTTCGATTGATTCTCGAAGGGGGCGACCAACTTTTTCAAGCCGTGTTATGCTCTCAATTATTTTGGTGCATCATGGCCGAGAGACATTTCTTCGAAAATGGATGTGCATAATAATTTGCTTAATAAATAGATTTTTTTCACAATCTACTTGGTCCTTTCACTTTTTGGCTGTAGTGCTATCTTAGATTGGTGTTCATAACCATCTGCTCAGAAATTGGCTCTTATGTAGGCCATATCAGCTGTAATTCTTGGTGACGAAAAATGCTTGTTGAGCCTTTCTGACACATTTCAATTCATCTTCACTGAAACTGTGCATGACCTGAAGGAAACAGGAGTAGCAATGGTGAAAAAAATAACTGGCTACAAAGTCCTAAATGCAAGAAATTTGAATGGATTTTCTTTCTTCTGCACGTGGTTTGGGTTTGGTGCTTTGAGTTTGCACGCTTTTGGTTTTGGTTTCTGTAGTTAGTGACTGCGTTACGAGAGGGTATCAAATGGATGCGTTGTATTACCCAAAACTACTGAAATATGCTGGATCATGCTGAATCAACTAAAACATGCTGTAAAGTCAAAAACATGCAAAGACATGCTTAATAAAACTGACTTAAATAGATTCTAAGGTCCTACAATACACCAATCAACAAGTTTAAGAGCTCTGCATATCAGCAAAAAAAACATGCTCAAGCATGAAAATCCGGTCTCTAGTTATAATAAAGTAAATAAGCCAGAAACTGTGGAAAGATGATTGCTAACAATGACAAAGGAAACCACTGTTCCACAAGAAAATAGTTTAATAACATTAACACACAAAACAGCAAAATAATAGAACAATAATAATACAAACATGTATGTACATTTTGAAAGCCAAGCCCTCCTCTTCAGTGTATAATAGACAACTGAACAAAGGCCTCACTAAATTAGCAAAATCTTTTGGCTTTAAATTGGGTAAGAATTCCTGAAGTGGGCCCCTCAAAAACAAACATGTCGTGAAATTTAAAACTTTTATTTAAATTGATAGTACCTAATGGAGTATTAAAATTCCCAAAATATTTTTGAAAATTTTCCATTTGTTAAAAAGTTATAAACAAATACATTTTTTGGTGCGTTTTGTTTAAAAAATCATATTAAATGCAACTTTTTATCCTGGGACTTAGAAAGTTTCAGTGGCGAGTTTTTTTTTGGTCCACCCTGTATATACGAAGTCATTTTTAAAGTAAAACCGTTTTGTAATTAAAACAAAACTACTATAGAGTGGGGGACTGCGAATCCAGAATGCTTGAGACCAAAAGCCTCCCGGATATGTAGCCTTTTTTCCTTGTAGCCTTTTTTTCTGATGACTGTTATTTAAAATTTATTTTAAAATAAAAGTTTTCGCAATAATACAATTAAAGTCATTGTAATAAACAGATGTACTATGAGCCAGATACTGCGGATGGACTTCAAACAATGAGACACAGGGAAACCACTTACCACATAAAAATTTTATTTTATTTTAATTTTATTTTATTTTATTTTATAAAATTTCTATGTGGATAAGTGGTTTCCCTGTGTCTCATCATTATTGTAATATAATCTTGTTTATTAATACGATTTTGTCCCGATCGTTTTTTTTTTGTTTTTTTTTAACCAAATATTTCATAACTTCAAGATCGTTCTTCACATTAGGTTAGCCACTGTCAAAATTAATTTTCCTTCCGATGTTTCTAAGAATTATCACATAAATTCATTTATTACTCTGTATTATTTTTACTTCAGCAGAAGAGTGTTAGAAATTGCAGGAAAATTCAATTAAATCTGTGTTAAAACAACGTTTCAACAGTGCAGAAAATCCGTTGGCGAATTAGGCCTATTGGAATGTACACATTGTCGGCGATCAGGCCTAAAGGGGCCCAAACCAAAGGCTGCAGGCATTTTTCACCTCGCCTGTTGCCTTTATTGCCCACACACTGGTACAGGCTGAGTCTGTCAGTGTACAGGCCAGCTGAGATGGCAAAACTCCAATTTCCTGCTAAATTCCAGTTTTCTTGTAGATTTCTTGGGCCTAGATGAAAATGCATTTCACTACTTTCGCAAATTATATAATTAAAAAAAATGTATATACAGGGTGTATCAGGTTCGATGGTCATAAAGAACTTAGCGTGATCCTTGGCATGATTACAGACTTAAAGTTCCTTATCGAAAATGTTGAAAACTCAAAATTTAAATTGTGTCGTTACATCATTTATGAACTTTCCGCACCAGCAGTTCATTAAATTCAAAGGGGCGATTACAATCAAATCGGCAGCAACTGTCAAGATTAAATGACGTTTTCGACAGGTTTTCAACAAACTTCGCGTGATGTTTAGACACTTAACATTTGAGTTTTGAAAATTTTGCATAAGGAACTTTATTTATTTATTTATTTATTTATTTATTTATTTGATGGGTTAGTACAATACAATTGTGTCCTTCAAGGCCAGTATGGTATAAACCAACGAGTTAGGCCAGGAGGGCATTGCAAAATAGAATATACAAGTAGAAACAAAATTGAAAAATATGGTTAGTAAGCAACAAAAGTTTTACAAGCTAATTGCATTATTTTAGATAATAATGTAAACAAAATTAAACAAAATAAATAAAGCAAGCAACGTGAAACAAAACGAATAAAGCCAAAAGAATAAATTGGAAAAACAAATAAAATAAAAGGAACAAATAGAACAAATAGAGCTAATAAAACGAATAGAAGAAATAGAAAAATAGAGCTCCTGAGATAATAACAAATAAGATGGAAATACAATAAAGATTAAGCACTTAGAATTCAATACTTGAAATCCAAAAGTCCTATAACAAATTTGGATATTACTGGAGAGCAATAGGCTGACCGAATGAGAGAACAAGATCTGCTGTTTTTGTATAAAAGAGTGATGTAATATGTATCACTAGTATTAGTTAAGTAGTTGCATGTTATTAGGTATCCTATTAAGACAAAAAATCCGAAGAGCTCTTCTAAACGTAAAATAAGGTATTAAAGAATGAATCTCCATAGGCAAATGGGCCCAACATTTAATCCCTTTATGGGAGACACTTCTGTTCCGGTAATTTAGCTGTGAGGCTGGAACCCTTATCTCCTTAGCACAACGAGTATTGTAACTATGGATATCGTTGCTAAAATGAATAATGATTGGGGAAGTAAGTTGCAGCATTGAGTTAGTTGATTTATAAATAAATGTACATAGAGCAGAGAAACAAATTTGATAAATTGTAAGTATTCTTAGGGAAGAAAAATGATGAGACACTGGGGAAGATCGAGGAAGTTGAAGGAGAATTCGAAGGAACCACTTTTGAAGTTTTATAATACGAGTAAGATTGACTGAAGAGGTAGAGCTCCAAAATATGACCCCAAAACACAAAGAAGAGTGTATCCATGAAAAAATAGAGTAATACGTAGTAAAATATTAGAAGGGAGAAAGTGAAGTCTGGAGATAGAGCCAAGTTTTTTTATTGATACTAGGGTATCAATGTGATTTTTTATTGATACTAGGGTATCAATGTGAATGTCCCAAGATAAATTAGGTGATAAGGTTAATCCAAGATAAGTGAATGTGGAGGTAGTTGTGATTGGGGAGTTGCCATAGAGGATTAACGGTGAGTTAGGGATATAGAGTTTAAGTTTGTAATCATTCAAAGGATCACGCTATATACTTTATGACCATCGAACCTGATACACCCTGTATATATATGTATGTGTGGGTGTGGGTGGCAACAATGAGCTGGCTCAATAATTTGCAAATTATTTCTTTTGAACTGACAACAATATCAAAATCAATATTGAAAGTATTGTTAAAATCAAATAAAAAATAAAATTACATAAAGGGTCATAATTTTGCCAAGAATTTTAGCACTTAATTTCTCAAGTAATCCATATTTCAATTATTGAATGTACACATTTATTGGAGTGATAATTTCATAGATGGTGTGGGTAAATTCAAATAAACAATAAATCCACTTTTTAAACTGATTGAATGAATTTTAAAAAATGTAGCTCTCTTTCTTTTAAATAACGCTGATGTCGCTGGCACTGATAGAATCAAACTTATTGAAACAAGTCAGTTCAAATTGAGTATTTCATTCTGAAGATTTTTATATATTATCAAGTAAATACTGTAATTAAACCTTAGAGCATAAAAATAGAATCTATTTTTATGCTCTAAGAATTAAACCCATAGGAATTAATGAAGAGGAAATGAAGATTTTGGGATTTTTAATTTGTTTACATAAAAATGAACATTTATTAAATACTCCCTCTGTCCAAAAATACAGACGAACATAATATTGAATACTCCCTCTCCCTTTACCATACAAAAATAATATTTAAATGCATGCCATATTTTCGGATAGACGCGGTATACGATGGAGAGACTTTATAATATCATCCGCCTCTATTGTTTAAATAAATTCGTCTTGAACTTTTATTTGATACTGAACTGCCGCAATCCTCCAAGTAAATGTATATTTAAACTTATGGTGATGTAATTATGAAAAATTTGTTTCACGAGTTAAATTCGAATATTTAATTATATATACCTGAGTCTTTAATGAAATTATTCTCGGTATTACGTCAAGGTCTGTATCGGTTTATTAATTCAAAACAATACGAGGCCCTATCTGTAAAATGTTTATTAACATTCAATTACCATCTATTTTAATTTTTAAATTTTAAAATTAAATTTATAAAATAAATAAATTATTTAGATTTATTTAGAATAAAACTGGATCCAAACATTTTCTAGGAAAAATTTCTACACAGTTTATTGAAAAAGCTTTCATTTTAATAAAAATATAACAAAAAATTCTAATCTAGCCTAAAAAATATCTTCCGATTGTAAAATACAACAAACGAGTAATTACAATAAAATAAATATTTTCTAATCAACAGGAAGGAATTATAATTTTTATATATAAATGAACTAAAAAAGAAAAATTTAAATCAAATAAATAGTTTTTAATCAACTCGAAGGAATTTTAACTGAGATTTTTTATTATATCAATGAAAAAAAATATGAAATATGATTTCAGAAAGAATTTTGAACTTTATATACAGAAAATTATAGGAACTATTTCTTCATGCGGACCAACGGCAACCGCTTCACTCATGACGTCACTCTCAACTGAAGTTGAGACGAGGTATAGGTGATAACACCGGCGTGGCTCGGACTTTTTTTTTTGATTAAATTTTGCAATTTCTTAAAAATAAACACATGAAAACGCTTAGAATTAATACGGTGAAAATTCTTAATGAAAATTCGAAAAAAATGTTTAAAACCTTACAATGGATGGGCCTCTCCAAGGATGCCACTGCCAGTCTAAATAATTTCTTACTCACGTAATCTTACTTTAGCTGTAAACTTGATGTTGTTGTAATTCCCTTTCTTCTCTTGATGTCTTGAAGCAAAACTTGGTCATTCATCACTTTGTGTAGTCTAGTGGTCGCTGATTCTTCTATTTACTTGCTTACCGTTTGCTCAATACAGCACGGAGCTGAAGGAGTGCTTCCTTGTCGTCTTTCCACTCTTTCTCAATAGTCTGCTAACTCTCCATTATCTCCAGTTACTGATCATTTAAAAAGATTTTCAAGAAATTAAGTACTAAGCACTCCCTTTTCTAAGAAAAGCCTGAATAACAGGAATTCTATTCATTGTTAAAACTTGAAACTTATCTATCTTGCACAAATTTTGCCTTGCATTGTTGGTCATGAGATATATATTGTTGGTCTGTGCAGGCTGTTTGTGAATTGCGTGTTGATACTATTGTTGATAAGCATTGTTGGTCATGAGATATTCCTCATTAATATGCCTTGCCATAACCATGAATATCGATTTTTTAACAACAATTATTATTGTTTCGAAATCTGAGGTAGACAGTGACCTTCCTCATGCATTGAAGGTCAAGTATACAAAATTTCATCAAGATCGGAATAAAACTGTAGATTTGTATAAGAAACAAACAAACCCACAAACAAACATCCTTCTTTATATATAGAGATAGATTTTAGTTTTTAATAACATATACACTAATTCATATCTCGTTTACTTTTACAAAAATCCTCTTTTGTTCATATCATTTAATATTCTCTACTATTAAAATATAATAATCCTATATATTAAAACGCGAAGCATTTTTTGTAAGAGCAAAATTGGCACTTCTGCACATGTGCATCTGAAGCCAACAACGAAAGTTACGACAATCCATCAGAAGCCAGGGATTGTTGTAATGAGACAATATTCAAAAATTGTTTTGAATTAAATAAACTGAATATATGCAGAAAGAAAATCCTGCCGAGGGCATGGATGTTTGTGTTTGTCTATTTCACCATCATCCTTTCAACCCAAACAGCTAGTCTCGTGGATAAAAGGGGAGATGCTGACTGAAAATCCATCCATCCATCCAGAAAGAAAATCCTGCCTTGATCAATTTATGACGTTTCCTTGTGACTACTGAAAAACTCTGAAAATGTTATGTTAAATGTTATATCGTTAGAATTAGCTTTTGAAACTGATCATTTTATCCGCTGGCACTTTATGTCTCAGTTTAATACTGTCAGATAAATTTAGTTTAAAGCTATTTTGATTTTATATATTTAATTAACTCATTTCTTATTCTTTGTGCATAATGAGATATTTAAGCTCTGATTGTTGTATTTCTTTGTGCATAATGATTATTCTATTTGTTGTTCTGACAATTTTTTATTTTATTATTTTTTAATTAAAGAGATGGGGATTAATAATATGATGGGTTGTTCTCCGTCAAATTTTGATGGGATCCATCTAGTTATACACTGGATAAAAAAATTAAGTTGACACCAAGCATAAAATTTGTTTTCACTCTTAATTTAATAGAAAACAATATGTAAGAAATAAGAAAAAAATACACATAAATACTCTTGCCTTGAGTCAAATTACCATGTAAAAATAAACAAATTTATGCAATTAACTTTCTGCATAAAAAAATGTTTCTGTATAGGGTATACAAAATGCATGCAAAATAATTATGTTGACATTATTTTGAATATTAAATTTCGAACCAATAAAATGATTTATGCAAATCAACATATGTGTTAAGAAAGAATAAAAGATTGGCATGGTGTTGATTTGATTGAATTCTGTAAAATGGCTCCTGTTAAGGAATTATCAAGTGTTCAAAGAATGGCTGTTGTGAAAGACTATGAAAGATTGCAATCATTCAGAAAAGTGGCTCGTTTACATAATATTTCTCATGAAAGTGCAGTGCTCCCACTAAAATTGACAGAGGGCAGGGTGTCAACTGCAGCAAGAGGGCACATCATGCAGTGCCAAGGCATCTCATGGGGAAGGGAGGGCGAGGGGCAGGGCTAAGCCCAATTACGTGGCCGGCCGAGAGGGCTAGGGCGTGGGCTTTTTAGTTCTCGGTCCGCCTGGTAGTGGGTTCGAATCCCGCCGTGGGCATGGATGTTTGTGTTTGTCCCGGGCAGCGTACAAATAAAACTTGTGTAAAAGGCGCAAAATGACCTTAGTAGTCGACATCAAAATTTCTAATAAACCAACCAATCAATCTAATTGTGTGCTTTCTGTTTTATAAAATCAGGCAGAAGGATACATGGAAGAGCAAGAGCAAATTGATAAGCACTGTTTTTGGGAACGAGCGCACTACTCTCGCGGCAGGGCGCAGCGCCCTCCTAAAATAGGCTAGCGGGAGCACTGAAGTGTGAGGCGAGTGGTGGAAAAATACAAAGAAACAAATTCAACCCAAAACAAGGAAGGTCATGGAAGAAAGCGGATGACAAGTTAGAGGAAGATAGAAAAATAAGGCAGCAAGCTATAAAAAATCCACGGATAACAGCTGCAGAAATAAAGAAAGAGGTGAGGTGTTCGGTGATGGTAAGAACACTCCATCAACTCAAACTATTTGAAACAGAATACAAGAATCTGGATTGAGAGGACGAATTGCCAAAAAGAAACCAAGATTGACCATGAAGCAAATAAAAAAAAGGTTGGAGTTTGCCAAAAAGTACATAAGAGAACCACTGGAGTTTTGGAAAAACGTTATCTGGTCAGATGAATCAAAATTTGAACTATTTGGCCAAAAAAGATGATGATATGTATGGAGATCAAATGGAACAGCACTAAAGAGTAGATATCTGAAGCCCACTGTTAAGCATGGAGGAGGTTCAGTTATGATATGGGATTGCTTCTCCTTCCATGGGACTGGAAATTTACATCTGATAACTTCTACAATGAATGCAGTTTAATACACAGGTATCCTGGAGAAAAATTTAATACAATCTGCCACAAAGATGTCCCTGAGACGGCAGTTTGTATTCCAAAGAGACAACAATCCCAAGCACACCTCCAAACTTTCCACCGAGTATTTGGCAAAAAGGAAGATCAGAGTGCTTGATTGGCCAGGAAATACACCAGATTTAAACCCCATTGAAAACCTTTGGGATTTCCTTGATCAGAAGATTCCGAATGATAAAAGAATAAACATCCCTAAGGGGGAAATATCCCTAATCTTTTTTGGAAAAATTGGTTGAGGCTATTTCAAAGCGTCTACAAGATGTTATTGATGCTAAGGGTGGTCATACACGTTATTAATGCCACGTGGAACCTTATTTTTAATTTTGTATCAGATGTTTATCAACATGTCAACATAATTATTTTGCATGTATTTTGTATACCCTATACAGAAACATTTTTTTATGCAGAAAGTAATTGCATAAATTTGTTTATTTTTGTATGATAATTTGACTCAGGGCAAGAGTATTTATGTGTATTTTTTTCATATTTCTTACATATTGTTTTCTATTAAATTAAGAGTGAAAACAAATTTTATGCTTGGTGTCAAGTTAATTTTTTTATCCAGTGTATAATAAATTAAAAAAAATTTTCGGATGGTTTTGGCATAATTGTCATTGATTACTTTATATACACAAAAAAAATGAAACTTGTAACCTTCCAAGCAGTCAAAAGAAATAGCTTCCACTTACACCTGTAAATCCTTCCGCATCACACCAAAACAAGTGCTGCTTCAGCTTATCTCTTGATCATGCATGTAATTATATCGATACTGTGCACCATTTGTTACATTATTAACCAAATAGATTAGTTTATTATTAATAAAACAAAAATTCTCATCAGAACAGCCAAAATAATCTTTTTGTCAACATAATTGAGCACGTGACTTAAAACTTTCCTACCCCCGATGCTAAGCAAAAACTTAATGGAATCGTTCCATAGTAAGCGTGTTCGACTAGACACCTGGAAAAAGTAATCTGATTGGATTGAAGTATTGTAAGGAAGCCGAACAATTTTGACCTAAGCAAAAACCTTTATGCACCCGACTGTACATTAAGCGCTATTAAGTGCTTAAATAAACTTGGAAACTACGTGGAAAAATAGCTTGGGATTAGAATCTGTTAAAGAA
>JAHWFO010038878.1:30102-51514 GCA_023313115.1 Rhysida immarginata
TACATTGATAGGGAAAGCTTTCCCACTCACACATCGACTTTATATCAATTAAGTTTATATCAAAAACAAGTAATCTTTATTCAGTTTAACATTTTTCATAACTTCACTGCATAAGCTTTCTTGTAGGCTTTGGTTCGAGGCAGTTTGGAAGTAGTGATCTTTGGGAGTTGTTTTCATGTTGGAGATGAGAAATTCAAATAAAACGTGAATTAATTTATTGTTTAATGAACTAGACAGTGTATATGCTGTATAATTAATGTATAACACACGGTAATTTCATTGTGAATTTCATCAGGACAGAAGTTCGAAGCAGTTTGGAAGCAGAGACCATCAATATTGATGCTCTCTATTTAAAAGTAGCGATCATTGGGAGGAGTTATTTTTGTATTAGATGTTGGCGACGAGAAATTCACATAAAAAGTGAATTAATTTATTGTATAATGAACTGGACACTGTATATGCAATATAATTAATGTATATTATACGGTAATTTCATTAGGACAAAATCCCCTCCGGACAAAACCTCCTCCGACCGCAGTTGTCGTTGGAGGGCCGATATTTATCCTTTTGTATAATAAGATCCAGCAAATTTAGGTGCTTTTTTAGGCCAAAATTATTCACATTATAGTAGAGGATTTATGGTATGAGTCAGCATTATTTGTATTACCTCAGAAAATCTGGACTTTGAGATTTTCCGGACAACCCTCTCCCCCAATTAGTCCGTAAAATCGAGGGTCAACTGTACAGTTAAAGAAATAAATCTGTAACTCAACCCCAAAATTACAAAACAAACAAGACTAATAGCCAATCTAACCTCATAAGAAATAGTTTGGGCAATAGAATGCAAACAGCCTAAGAGGGCATATTTAGAATTAGAAAACCAACCACACCCTATTAAAGAATACACCCCCATTCTAAAAATACACATCAAAAATAAAAAAACAATTTATATCTAATACACCCTCCCCCAAGGAAATAAAATTCAAATTACTAAAGAAAACATAATTCTAATTACAGGACTTATATAATAAGGGAAAAAATTTCTTACAGTAGGGTAGGTATTTTCCTTAGTAAATAATTTAATGGCATCAAAAAAGGCTGTAAAATACCAATAATACCTACCTTATTAGGACCTTTACGAATTTGTAACTAACCAGAAGATTACGTTCAAGAAGAGTTAAAAACGCCACACCTACCAAAATGCAAATCATCAACAAAATACAATATAACACTTTTATAAACAAATTAAAAGGGCCAAAGCCCATATATGGAACTTAACTCCATCACAAAATTTGTTATTTTAAGAAACTTCTATTAATTCTAAATTAATCACATAATTATGCTAAACATTTAATAAATTATCAAAAATATAATTTGTACAAATTAAAAAATCAAAGTAAGTACCGGTAATAATTACAATGATTAGGTCCTCACGTACTAAAATCCTTTACTAAAACGGAGGATAGAAACCGACCTGGCTTACACCGGTCTGAACTCTGATCATGTAGAATTTTAATAGTCGAACAGATTACCTTCTTAACCCTTTTGCTGCGTAAAACGGATATATCCGCACAAAATTACATTATCTCTACCTGCGGAAATCTGATTCATCTCACAGGGATTAAAAAACTTCTTGTTATGCTGCTAAAAGTGGATAAGTCCATCTTCTCAAGAATGAAAATAAAATTTAAATACGCAGTGAAAGGGTTAAACTCCTGTGCCAAAAAGGAATTCTAATCCAACATTGAGGTTGCAATCTTTATCATCGATAAGAGCTCTTAAGATAAAATTACGCTGTTATCCCTAAGGTAACTTAGACTATAATCATTAATAATTGATCATATGACCTTTTAGAAAGAGGTATAATACAAGTGTTTACTAATAGTTGTCACTCCAACAAAATATAATAATTAAGAAATAAAACTAACAAAATCAATCTAATATGTTCGAGGCCAACAAAGAAAGTTACAACAATCCGTCCGAAGACAATACTCAGTCATTGTTATTAATTAAATAAATAAACTGAAAAATAAAAATAATAAATTCTCTTGGTCTGTCCAAAGCCAGGAATTGTTGTGGTAAGATAATACTCAGTCGTTGTTGTGAATTAAATAAATAAACTGAAAAATGTTTAGTGTTGATTTTTTTATATGCAGACGAACAGTATACTGTTGCAGAATAAAGTTTTGAAAACCATTGATGCTCCACTTGAATTTCTTTACCTTTCAACCTGTACAGTTGACACCCGTCATGTGACGGGTGGAATTCTAGTATGTATTTAAAGCTCTATAGGGTCTTCTCGTCCATCTGCAGTATGACACCATTCTTACTAACAATTCAACTTCAAAAATAAAATCAAGAAAACCATCCCGTGTTAGACCTTCATTCCAGACTACATTTAATAGACTAATGATTATGCTACCTTTGCACGGTCAAAATACTGCAGCCATTAATCAGGGTTCATTTTAGACTCGAAAAAGAGCAGGGCACTAAGGCCTAAAAAGGGCACTTCGCCACCCCAAAAGGGCACTTAATTTTCAAAAAAGGGCGTTATGTTTTCAAAGAAAGATTTTTTTTCTATTAAAAATGCATTATTCTTTTTGAAGTTCCTTAACCCTTCTTTACAAGATTTTTAGATTTTTCTTTGTGGGCACATTTTCAGGTATCGGGGTGCGTTATCAGGATCATCGGGCACCGTGGTGGAAATTTTTCATTAAAAGGGCAAACGGGGTGGCGCGCCCCATAAACCCTGCCTAAAATGAACCCTGCATTAATCACAAACGTAGAGCAGGCCACACTTATGACCGAATCACTAGGCGCTGTAAGAGTCGAGTCGAGTAAGGTTTCCAACTCCAGCGAACACATTGAAGGGAAGATCTGCCCTCATCTCATCATTAACACATTATACTGGAGTGTACAGAGAGTTTGCCACTTCAAATTTCAAGTGACCAAGTTTGGCCACTTGAGGAGCGAATTCTCTACTCTACCTCGCTGATCTAGTGAAACAGCATGACAGCCATTTCATCGCTTCGTAGTAAAATGTTATGCCATTGTATTGTTTTTACTCCAGCGCAAAAAACGAACAAGTTATAGAATGCCTTTAATTGAAAGTTATCATTATATCTTGTTGCGAGATACCGTCGTATTAAAAATGTATTAAAAACATTCATTTTGAAATGGGCTCCATACAGGAGGAGTTCAAATGAATAGAGGCAGGGGGGAGGGAAGAAAAACTGCTGTGGCGAAATTCAGACTGTGCGTATTATGTATGCCTTTATTATTTTATAAACATGCATGTATATTTTTAAGTTATATGCACGTTCTAACATTTATGCTACTAAAAATTATTATACTATTTTATACGAAACAGTATTATTACTTCATGTATTGATATGAAGCAGTATTTAAAAATTTTTCTCGTTTATTTTATTAAGCTTATGAACTATTAATTCCCTTAATTAGCCTAAAATGAATATTTAAGAAATGTAAAATGATAAAATATATTTAACTATTTAATAATTTATTTAAGACAAAAATTTTTTGTTAAATAAGCTTTATTTGTGTAGGCAACACTAAACAAAAGATTTTCTTTTCTACTTCCTTGTTTCTCAGAAGTTGCATCACTCCTTTTCATCACGGATATATAGTAAAAAAATACCTATATCATTTTTTAGTATAGTAAAAAATTATATATCAAATATATAGTAAAAAATATATCAGAAGTAAATTATGGCGGCGGACACTTTGGAGCAAATGGAGCAAGCTTCGCCATCTCAGACTGTTGGATCGCCTCAGCCTTGGACTTTAATCCTAGATGAGCTGAGAGAAATCGCCCTTGAACGACCAGGAATAAAAGGTAAACAGAAATCAGAATATAGGGAAAACTTATCGAAAAAATTTATGGAATTGCAGCAGAGTATTCAACTGATGGAATCACAGAACGCCACAAATGTGTGTGGCGCCATCTATGATGAAAATACATCCCAAAAGTTTGCGAAGGACGAATTCGACATGAAGTATGATAAGAGATATGCTGATTTATGGGAGAAAATGAACTTAATTAGTAAAGAATGGAAGGACTTAATAACCTGTCATCAGTCAACATTAAAAGGTAGTTTCAATCATGAATTAATAATATCATCAATAATAAAAGGAATAATGGACTTGATGCAAACAATGATGTCTCAAATCATTAAGGAAACGACGGAGAAACTGTCAGACTTAATATCAACAACAGAAGCAACCATAACAAAGATGATTTCACACGTCAACAATCTTTCACCAAAAGTTGGAACAATAACAGTGGGTCAAGTCAAAGATTTAATTAAAGATAAGGGAAAACAAGATAAGGATGAAAATGTCCATGAGTCGGAATTACTGCATGTTAACCCGCTAGAAGAATTTGATGTGGAAGGGCAGGATGATAGGCCCACAATCTTTATGGAAAGAGAGAATGATATTTTAGAAAAGGAATTGAAGACCTTACCTCTTGCTAATGGCTACAAAATGCAAGTGGCAAATGATGAAATAATCAACAGGCATAATATGCAGACAAGGGCGAATACTCTATTATCTCATAAGTCTCGTATGACCATTAGTGTGGACAGGAATATGAACGAAAAAGAGGAGAACTGGGATCTCCCAATAATGCCATCGTCCTATGCAAGACTATGTATTGGAAATTTGGAACCCACTGTGAAGCCCTGCATCTTGGCAGAAAAATTGATCATCCGCGACATTAAAGTCGTAGAATGCGGTAAATGGTTAACGAAAAATGGTACACAATCGCATTATTATTTTCTGCGGATAAGACAAAATAAAGGTGAACTATTATGACACCAGCTGAAATGGCCTAGGGGTTTAACGGTCTGGAATTTTAGAGGGAAAAGTCCTGAGCTTTTAAATGATGCTTATCGAAGCCCGACTTATGCGAGGCAAGTCTCGCCAACGTCAAGGCATACAGCAAGCAAAAGCGCTTCCTCTAATTAATGAGCCTATCACTGTGGCTTATGCTAATGTCCGTTCCCTCTTGAATAAGTTAGATGATGTTGAAATTTGGCTTAAAACGGATAACATAGATCTCTGTGCGCTTATTGAAACTTTGCTTACGAATGATATTAATTCTTCTGATATTTGCTCTGAGAACTACATCATTACCAGGTTGGATCGTCCAACTCGAGGTGGAGGTGTGGCCCTCCTCTCAAAACATGATATTGGGATTAAAATGATTAAGTGCGAGTCTTTGCAGGGTTTGGATTACTTATTGGCAGAATGTAAATTGAATACTACCATCATCAGAATTTTAATAATATATCGACCAACATACGTGGATCTTCAAGAAGTGATTAATGTTCTGCAGGATCTAAATACGTGCCATTACCACATTGTACTTGGAGATTTTAATCTGGACTCTTCTAGGATAACTCTTTCGGGACAAATCTTAGTTGAAACTGCAGCTTTTCTGAATTTAACACCCATTATTGACCGTCCTACTCGTGTTACAAGAGCCTCTGCGACCACGATAGATCAAGTTTTTATACCCCGGAGTTGGACTGTTAATATCTTAAAACTTGAACCTTTGCCGAAGTGTGATCATTTAACTATTTCTTTCAAACTTAAGATTAATAGTGATAATGATTTACAAAATTTAAACATCTCGAGAATCATTACGAAGTTTGTGTTGAAGGATGTAAACTGGGAGGCCCTTAAATTGCTTGTTAAGCGACATGATTGGTCATCTTATCTAGAAGCAGACAATACCGATGATATGTGGCAGATTCTTGCTCAATCGTTGGAAATGTTGCTAGGTCAAGCAGGTATGGTATTAAAAACACTGTTAGGCACCCTAAATATACTCCTTGGTGGACTTCGGAGATTACTGAGCTATGGACTAAGAGAAAAATTAAGTACAGCGAGACTATGCAATCCAAAAATTCAGAGGCAATGATAGAATTTAAAAAAATAAATAAAATATATAAAGAAAAAATCAGAAAAGCCAAAGACAATACTTAATGAATTCAGGCAAGCAATTTGATCTATGGAAGTTTGTTGGTAAGGACCGAACTAAAGATAATAGCAGTTGGAAGCAAGAGGTAGCAATTGAATACCTTAATTGGATAGACAATCCATTAGAAATAACTCTACCTGAACCAATTTCGAACGTACCTATAAAATCGGAGTTAGTGTGGCATCTGCCTAAAAAACTACCACAAGAGATATTCTGAACAAAAAGTACTGTAAAACTCAAACAAAATCAAAATGACTGAATATTTAACCATATTTTGTTAAAACGTTGGAGACGCCAGGGCAACTTCTTGTTGGCCTGCTTGATTCAAAAAATTTGGGATACTGGCCATTTTCCAGCGGTACTCAAACAGGCTTATATACGTCCAATTTTTAAATCAGGTGATAAAAATGACATAAAAAATTTTAGACCTATCTCGGTGCTGCCAACGTTATACAAAATCATTGAAAAAATAGTCTTTCAGCCAATGATAAACTATTTATGGAATTGCCTTCCCATCAATCAATATGGAGGTAGGCCTAATACTTCGGCTCAAGACCTATTATTAAATATTTTGTTGGAGGCGGTAGAGAGCCTAGATAACAATCAATATTTAGTCGTTGTTAGTGTCGACATAGCTAAGGCATTTAATACTGTATCGCGAGCCCAACTAATGGTCGATTTGAGGGCAATAGGAATCAATTACCAGACCTTGTGCCTATTGAAAGATCTTTTCTCACAATGACAGAATGGTATAAAGTTAGATCATGAGACGTTTTTTGCCGTTTCAAAACGAGGAATCCCTCAAGGTTCCTCGATCAGCAATATATTATTTGCAACGTTATTGGCTTCTATTTTTGACTTAGCGCTGAATTTTAAAAGAAAAGCATTTGTTGATGACATCATATTAACCAAAAAATATACTATTCAAACTTTGCCGCAGATGTTTCAAGATATCAGTGCAGATATAAGTTGCATGCAGGAATGGTTTTCACAGAGGGGAATGAAACTCAATGAGGATAAAACAGCTATTCTTACAATTGGCAAAGGGACTACACAGAAGAGCGATAGATTAAAGATCTTAGGTGTCATTTTTGATTGTAACTTGAAATTTATTGCACACGTAGAGAAGGTTATCAGCCATTGTAACGGATTAAGATTCTTAGTTAAAAAACTGCGTGCGACTCTTACTAAAAAAGAAATGATTATTATTCTGAAGACTAAGGTGCTACATAAAATCTCTTATGGAATGATAATTTGGAACACGTCGAATAAGTTCCTTATTGAGAAAATAAAGGTGGCATATAATAATATTATACGGGCGGCGTTTAACTTGCCTCGTAAACAATCTATTACCCAAACATGTAATGAGGTGGATTTGAATCAACTATGCTGCTTGGAAGATTAAAAGAATTATTAAGGGCCCTTT
Source organism: Rhysida immarginata (assembly GCA_023313115.1). NCBI lineage: Eukaryota > Metazoa > Arthropoda > Chilopoda > Scolopendromorpha > Scolopendridae > Rhysida > Rhysida immarginata. The sequence goes on from JAHWFO010038878.1 coordinate 37,536, forward strand.
TAACTAATACTCATCCGGCCCACTTTATTGCACACTGGTTAAATATAGACTCTGATAGCAGAAAAGTGAAGTGGCTTTTAATTCAGCCAGCGGAAATAATTTCGATGTGGCAGGAAAAATTTTTTCCCTTTCACTGTTTTCAATTGTGGAATTCACTGCCTCTACAAATCCGACAGAACATTATTTTATGTGATGTGAAAAAAATGTTCTTACCATCGACATCATGCCCAGGTGATCTTGTATGACTGGATAAGGGCTAGACAACGAGACCTGACTAATACAAATGATTAAATTTTACTCACTGTGAGTGCATAATTATAAATAATATATCTGTGTTTTCATTGATCTATGTCCTCCATTGTTGTTGCCTAGCAACGTGACGCTTTCCATATGAAAATTTCGTCACTTTCGTTAAAAATATCCTCAAACCCATGATTGGTTTCTTCAAGGAAGGGATCAAGCAACACTCATATGAGGGAAGACGGTAAATGCGTTAACGATTGGAATCTGGGTTTTTCGAGTAGCTCTTGACCTTCAGCCCTTGATCGAGTGTAGTTTGCCAGTCTTTCGAGGGCTGTGCTAGTGATTCGGACCTCATTATCAAAACTCAAAAAAGACATGTTTTTGTTAAACAAGCAGGAAGTGTGTTGCTGAGTTCCTATATTTTATATTATAATTAAAAATTAAATAATAAGAATCTTACTAATCTTTACATTATTTCTCAAGATTTAAAATTAATCTAAAGAGTCGTATTTATCCTCATTTGAAATAAGATGAAACATTTTTAATACCAGGCTATAAGTCGCAGTGTTTTCTAAAAGTTTGGCTTCTGCCGGTTCCTGCGACTAATACAGCGAACGCGATTTATAAGTTAAGTATGACATAATAATAAATAAAATATAAATTCTTCCAAAAAAAGCCAATTCCAAGCCTATTTTCTAAATAATTTTCAAACTATTAAGCTTATCCCTAACAGTAAAATATCTAAACCAACAATTCAATTAAATTGAAGCCCTAACAACCAGATATCACAATTAACGATTAGCATTTCACCCCTATTGTAAAATTTTAAAACTTCTGAAACGTCACTTAATAATAAAACAATACCTCTAATTGATTCAGGATAAAATAATATTTCATATTTTGTAAAGCCCTGATACAAAAGTACAAACACTAATTATTGCTATCCAACATAGCCTACCTGCCCTCACAGTAATATTCTCTATTATAGCTATCTCATTTCTATATTGCATACTAATCAAGAGATCCTTCCTTCAACTTAGCACAATCCTAACTAATATGTAAATAAAATAAGAAGAGTTACTTTCGTATTTTTTTTGGCGACAGGAAATTCAAATGAAAAGTGAATTAATGTACTATACGTTATAAATACAGTAGAACCTCCATAAGCGAAACTCAACGGACCGGCAAAATCAGATAGCGATATAGATATTTTATTGCATGGAGGTGGTGTTAAAATTTGCATAATTTTGATGTATAAATTGCTGATAATTGCATTTATATATGTATATTTTAAATTTAGTATTTATGTATAAAAAATTTAGTGTTTTATATTAATTTGAATGCTTCTTAACATTAAGAACAAAACTTTTTCGATACTTGACATCGCTGCCTATCTAAAGTCATCTAGGCCGCCATTGCTGAAAATTTTGTTTGGATTGCGATTATTTTTCCTGAAATAATTAAAATTTGAAAGCAGAATGGGTCGAAAATAATACTGTAATACGTATTTTACGGAAAAATACCGATAGAACGTATCCATAAGCGTGTATATTAAGGCCGACGAGTGTTTTTTTGTCGGCCTCGGTAAAATTACATTTCACAAAAATGTTTATGGGCTTAAACTTTCAATAAAATAAATTCATAAATTTGAACGAATTAAAGTTTTTAATATAAAAAATCTTCCGAGTTTCGAAAGCTTTTATAGTAGTTCTCGTGCCGATTCTCATAGAGAATAAATTTTTAATATGCTTGCACATTTAAACTCCTCAGCAGACCGCCATTATTCCTGTGCAGTGCATCATGGGTAGTTCAGTGCGATAACGTTGTTCTCGAGATCTCTTTTTTGCTGATAAAATAGAGATCTCTTGTTTTATTTTAATTTTGCTGATAAAATAAGCCTAATGCCATAGCCGCAGCCGACTGGGCAGAGCTTGTGACATAAGAACTTGTTTTTAACTTCGTTTGCGATGATTTCGTTCGTTGGTTGTCGGGTCATGCTAAGTGAGGGAACCAAATTTCGTAATAAAGAGCTAAAATATACCTTAAAATTTATTGTCTGGACCGAAAAATCCTTATGTTATAGGGATAATTACGCTATATGGAGATTGAAAAAGCATTAAATCAATAGGATTTTTGCCGGGACCACAGAAAAATTTCGTTATTGAGAGAATTTCGCTATATCGACGTTCGCTCTACGGAGGTTCTACTGTACAGGGTAATTAAAGTTTTGTGATGTACAGGGTGATTCAGTCAATTTCTGACCATTTCACTCGAATGACGTGCATTAGGGATAAACAATTGAAAGAATATGAGCGCCATATCGAATTCTAAATAGTTGGAGTTTGTATTGTTGCAACGGCGCTGCATGAAAATCGTATTGTTTAAAAATGGCGCCCGCCTTATCAACAGAGCAGAAATGCAAGGTTGTCGAATGTTATTTCGAGACAAAATCACCTGTAACTGTGCAAAGAAAGTTCCGGAAGGAGTATAAGTGTTGAGACGCACCAGGCAGGCAAGCAATCATGGATTTTGTCAAGCAATTTCATGCCACTGGATGTTTTAAAGGCAAGAAAAAAAGGCAGGAGTGAAGCTCGTGTTCGAACGGCCGAAGTTGTCGAAAACGTTCACACAAGGTTGGTCGATTCCCCTATCAAAAAATCTGCTCGCCGCCTATCCATTGAAGAAGGGCTGTCGTATACCACGATGTGGCGAATTTTGAGAATGGATTTACACCTGTTCCCGTATAAGATCCATGTTTATCAGGAGTTAACAGACACTGGAAGACAGAAGCGACAACAATTTGCGATGGAGTTTGGAGTAGAAATGGAAGCCAATCAGGACACTGTGGACAACCTGTGGGTGTCAGATGAGGCCTTCTTCCATGTGTCAGGTGACGTTAATAAACACAACGTTTGTTTTCGGGGTTCCCAGCACCCTCATGAGATCCATAAGTCACCTCTTCATCCACGAAAGGTTATGGCTTGGTGCGCGATTTCCAAAAGAGGCATCATTGGTCCGTTCTTTTTTGAGGGCACCGTAACGTCACAGGCTTACCTTAACATGTTGGAAACCTTCTTCATCCCCGAGCTGCGAAGGAGGCATATACCGCTTCGACATCAATGGTTTCAACAGGATGGGGCTAGGCCTCACCCAACTAATGAAGTGCTAGACTTTCTCAATCAGAAATTCGGAAATCGTGTCATTTCAAACAGGTTTCCAGATCGATTCGGGGGTGGCTTTCTTTGGCCCCTTACGAGTCCTGACCTAAACCCATGTGATTTTTATCTCTGGGGGTTCCTTAAAGACAGTGTTCACTACAACACCAAGAACCCTAGACCAGCTGCGACAAAGCATCATCGACTGCTGCACCCTTGTGGATGCAGAAATCCTGGATAGAGTTACATATCATTCAGCTGCAAGCAGTTCAAAACGTTCGTGGTGGCCACATTGAGCATATCATCAAGACTTTTCCACGGGAATAAAAACTCCGAACTGCCTAAAATATCATACTGAAATGCTAAGTTTGTAAACATTAATGGGTCAATAAATCATAATACTGAAATGGTCAGAAATTGACTGAATCACCCTGTATATTAAAAACTAATTTCGTTTGAAGTTCATTATACAACTTTTCATTTGAATTTCCCGTCGCCAAAAAAAAAAATACGAATGTAACTTCTCAACCCATGAGGGGCAACTTTAACATTGTTTCGATGTGATAAAGTGGCGACGGGAAATTCAAATGAAAAGTGAATTAATGTAATAAATGATGAACTGTACATTGTATATACAGGAAAACTAAGGTACTGTAATGTATATTATGCGCTAAGTTCGTTTGATTTTCATCAGGACAGAATGCAACTGTGTCACATCGAAGCAGTATCAGTTTTCTGAAATTGTTGTTGTCATGTTTGTACATCACAGAGCTGCTTGTTATCCATACAAGACTATTGCTGAAGATAATGATGAAAATAAAGAAAATGAAGAAGAATGTTTAAATCTTCAAGAAGAATATTTGACTTTTGTTTTTCATTCCGATTTTGAAGGTTTCTCTTAAATTAAGCCAATTCGTTTTACTTGTAGAATTATAGTAAAATAATTTTCTATGCTAACCTTATTAAACATTTATATTAGTTTATAATGCAATCAATAGATGGTGTTAGTTCTTGTAATAATGATAATTACGTCTATTGTTCAAAACAATGTATTAGTAAGATTGTTGCATGCATATAATTGAAATAAGTCTTCCTCCTTGTACGTTCGAATTTTTCTCGTCCAGTGAAGTTGATGTTTTCTTATATTAAATCGTTGCAACTTATTATGTCTTGCCTAATTCATATCTTGGAAAATTAAGCTAACAAAGTTTCCCGATAAAATACTGCCAATGTCTGTAGAAGTAAGTCTTTTGAAAGAAAACTTTCATAACTTTTCCAACACTGTTATGGGCTCAGTAAGCCTAACTGCATGAGTAGGCCTATGTGCTTCCACGCCGGACTTGCATGGAACCAGATGAGCGAAATATTCGGCGATCTCTTAATAGTGAACTATGTATTTTATTCTCGAAACTGATACTTCTTGCTTTCTTTGGTTTTACGAATTGCAAAACGATTAAAAACATGGAACTTCCATCGATGTCGGCTGGGTCGAGTAGTGGATTCGCATTCGAAAAACTGTCGTTGCAAAACTATGCACATGCTATTGAACGACCGTGGTTTATATGGATTCATCGATTGAACTGAAAAAGAGCTGAGTGCAGACGCTAAAGAGCGTGAAAAGACTGAATATAAAATTCGAAAGGAAAGGGCTTTATCAACGTTCTTGGTGTGGTGGACGAATTACACGAACTCATGAAGGATGAAACTGACGCTAAATCTGCATGGGAAGCTTTACGAAATGCTATGGAACCCACTTCTCTGGCTCGAGTACATCGCCAGAATTTCATCAACCTCAAGATGAAGGAGGGTGAATTGATGGCCATTTACCTTAGCAGAGTGAGCAACGCTGTCAAGGATCTCCGTGATGCTGGGAGGAAAGTTGAAGATGACGAATATGCCTTTCAAATGATCAGCGGACTTCTGGCAGAGTATGATGGCGTTGTTTGACAACTGTATCAGCTTCCGCAGACGGATTTCACCCCTGTAAAGGTTCATGAAATGTTATTAGTAGAATTTGATTGTCTGAGGCATCGTGATGAGGATGATGTTGTACAAACTGAGTCTTCCCCTCAAGTATAAGGAGAAAACCATCCAAGAAGTTTGGAAAGAAATCATCAGAATCCTGTTTCAAAGGTCACAAACCTGGACTTTCTACCAAGGATTACTCGGAGGATGATGCGTCTTCTTCGAAGGAGAAGAAGCAGCAGCGATTGAAGTCTGGCAGAAAAGGAGCAATGCTTGTTTCAGCAATGCATGCAGAAGATAGTTCTGTAGAAGAGGCATCACAAGTTTTTGTACTAGACTCAGCAGCTACGCACCATATTTGTGTGAATAGAGACTGGTTTTCAACATACACTCCAGTTCATGATGTGACTCCAGTAGACATGTGTGAGGGTTCATCGAAGATTGCTGGAAAGGGGAATGTCCAATTCAAAACTTGTGCTGGATATGATTTGACCTTTAGAAATGTGTACCATGCTCCCAACATGCGTCGAAATCTTTTATCAGCACGACTTGTCCTAGAAGCAGGTTATAAAATTAATTCCAAAGGAATCGATCTTGTTGTGTATGAAAAGAATGGTGAACTCGTCTTCAAAGCATCTTTAAAGAGCAATTTTTTCGTCATTCAAGGGTATTTTAACATATCGAAAAATAGCTGTATTAGAAGTAATAAAGACTATACTACAAAGAAGAGGCTCGAAGCGAGTCTAGCAGAACGTGGAACCTTGACTTCATGGCATGAATGCTTTGGAGATGCAAATGTTGACACAATTAAGAAAGTGACCAAAGATGAAGCTGTTCGAGGATTGATTGGGCCAACCATTAGGAGATTTTTCGACGTGTGGATTGTCACATTGCAAAATCAACTAAAGCCAGCCATCTGCATTTGGAAAAGAGGAGATCGACCAGGCCCGTAGAATTAGTACACAGCGATGTGTGGGGCCCGGCGCCAACAAAGTCTCAAGGTGGAGGTTCGTATTTTGTCTCGTTCATAGATGATTTCAGCTGCCATGTATCAGTGTTCACCATGGAAAAGAAGAGCGATGTGTTGAAATGGTTTCAGCAATATCGAATCTACCTAGCCAACTTGGTTTATCGATCGTCTGCCTTCGAACAGATAATGGTCTAGAGTTTTGCTCCAAACAATTTGAAGAAGAATTGGGAAAACTTAGCATCAAACATGAACGAACTAACACATATTCACTGCAGATGAACGGCGTTGCCAGTCTCAACCGGACACTTTTGGAGGGAATTAGAGCATTGTTGCAGGCTTCCAGAGTACCTCATCGTTATTGGGGAGAGTTGCTGAAAACGACTGCATACTTAAGAAACCATACAGCGAGTAAGGTAATTGGAGACAGCGTTCCAGAAGAGTTGTGGTCTGGATGGAAACCAACAGTAGTTCATTTGAAGTGGATTGGATGCCTAGCTTTCTGTCATCTAGAAAAACAGAAGCACAGCAAATTGGAGGGAAGAGCTCGCCTCTGCGCTCTTCTAGGCTACGCTTTCCATACAAGAGGTTACCGAATTTGGTTTCCGGATGACAATAGTGTCAAGGAATCGAAACATGCCAAATTTGATGAGAGCACACTTGGAATGGAGGTGCTTTGCAGTGCAAAGAAGCGGTATGTAGAAAATAATTGGAATCCGATTTCAGATTACAGAGATGAATCAGAAGCTTCTTCGGATGTTGATGACGATTTCGAGGAAGATGTCCAGAAAAAGGATCCCATCAAGACTGTTATCAAGGGGAGGGAGTCACCAACTCCATTCATATCAGCCTTGCCTCCAACGGTGAAGATCAGTGATTCTTCACATTCCAAATCTGATCATAGTTCAAATAAAAAGCCAATTGATGAATGGGAAAGAATTGTTGTTGAACGGAAGTCTGGTGCATCTGCAGGATGCTACGATCGAAAGTGGAAGATGAAAACTACTGTCGATCCAACAACATATTTTATGATCCATTGCAGTTTGACTTCAATACAAAGAACTTGACTGGAACTGTTGCGTTCAGTCGAGGTAGAAGAGCAATTGGCCCCGAGAATTCATCAGATAATGTACGACCAGAAGCAAATTGTGTAGAAGTTAAAGTACCGTCTTTTTACAGAGATGCTCTTGAATCTCTCTACAATCTTCTTCCTGGCAGTCAGACATGAGTGAAGAAATTGAAGCTTTGAAACAGCGGGGAGTCTTTGAAGAAGTCGCGCAACCAGAGGATGTGAAATTAGTTGGATCTCGCTGGGTGTTTGCCTTGAAATACTTCAGTGATCAGCCAAAGAAAATTGCAAGATATCGAGCACGTCTGGTCGCGTCAGGTTTCAGTCAACGACCAGGAATAGATTTCTACGAGACCTACAGCCCTGTAGTCAATTTCACCTTGGTGGTTGTATTCTTCATCATACTAGTAGTTCTGAAGGGGTGGTGCCACATGCATCTGGATGTCAAGTGTGCTTATTTGTACGGCGACTTAGATGTTGATATTTATTTGCAGCCAGCCTCTGGATATGTTCCACAACAACCCTCTACTGTGTGGAAACTGAAGAAAGGACTTTATGGTCTCCATCAGTCTGGTCGACAATGGTACAGAGAACTGGATTCAACTTTTAGAAAGTTAGGCTTCGAGAAGCTACAAGCAACAAATTGTGTATACTTGTATGGAAGCCAAGCAGTTGTGATGGTATATGTCTATGATTGTGCTGTATTCGCAGAATCTCAATCTGATTTAGAGGCTGTAGTCGATCGAATTGCTAGCGCCTACGAAATCAAGAATCTTGGACGTTTGAGGAATTTCCTATCTGCTGAGTTTATACAAGATGAAGATGGTGTATACTGGATGCACCAACATCAATACATTGAGAAACTCTTAAATAAGTTCCCGTCAGTGAAAGGGATTCCAGTCTACATCCCATTGAAGGGTGGAATGGAGTTTAGTCGGCGAGATTGCCCAACAGATAATGTCAGCACTAGTAAGATGAATCAGGTACCCTATCGTTCAGTAATAGGTTCCCTGATGTATTTGGCTCAATGGACAAGACTGGACATTCTGCATTCAATTATACTACTGTCCCAATTCAACAGTAGTCCAGGAATCAAGCATTGGAATTGTTTACAGCAGGTCCTAGATTATGTTGCCACTACAAAGAATCTACGTATAAGACTAACGCCGAACAGCAAGAACGTCTTACAGTTCTATATGGACTGGAATTGGGCAGCAGATTTGGATGATCGCAAGTCAATTAGTGGTTTTAGTGGTTTTGTTTTTGGAGTTCCAGTAACCTGGTGGTCATCAAAACAGAAAAGTGTCGCACTGTCGACAACGGAAGTAGAGTTCCTAGCTATGTCCGACACAGTTAAGGAACTTCTATGGCTGCGTCAAATTCTACAAGAATGTGAAGGACTGCTTCCACCTCTGGGGACTGTGAAACTGTTTTGCGACAACGAGTCAGCTATCCAATTTGCCCGTAATGGAACTGAATGTTTCCGATCTAAGCATATTGATCTCTGCTGTCGTTTTGTGCAAGAGGAACTAGAAAATAGAAATTTCGTCCTAGATCAAGTTGACAGTAAGAACAACATTGCGGACTTTTTCACCAAAATTTTAGTTAAAGAAAACTTTAAATTTTTTCGTAATAAGTTATTATTGTAAATAGTTTAAGTATAGCACAGAAAGGGGTGGAATTGTAGAATTATAGTAAAATAATTTTCTATGCTAACCTTATTAAACATTTATATTAGTTTAGTTTATAATGCAATCAATAGATGGTGTTAGTTCTTGTAATAATGAAAATTACATCTTTTGTTTAAAACAATGTATTAGTAAGATTGTTGCATGCATATAATTGAAATAAGTCTTACTCCTTGTACGTTCGAATTTTTCTCGTCCAGTAAAGTTGATGTTTTCTTATATTAAATCGTTGCAACTTATTATGTCTTACCTAATTCATATCTTGGAAAATTAAGCTAACAAAGTTTCCCGATAAAATATTGCCAACATCTATAGAAGTAAGTCTTTCGAAAGAAACCTTTCATAACTTTACCAACATTACTTGTTTATCTTAAAGGGGGAGGGGGTTGGCTTAACTATCACTGCGGCGTAACTACCGTTTTTGTTTTTTTAAATAAGTTTTTATCAATGCGGCTTATCCAACGCTGCGGCCTTATTACTGTAAATTACGGTATTTCCCACTACAGCACCTTCTGATACACCTACTTTGTTACGACTTTTCTCATTAATTATGAGAGTGATGGGTGATGTGTGCATATAATAGTACATATTCAAGATTAAATAATTAGTAGTTTTTACAATTAAATCCACCTTCATATAAAAATTAAATTTTATAATCCATATTTTTACCAAAATTGTAACCCATAGCAACCTTAATATTAACTATTAATCAACGGTATACAAGTTGATTTACAAATTAAGGAATGATGCTAGCGGACTATCGATTAAGATACAGGTTCCTCTAATATGTCTATAATACTGCCAAACCTTTTTTATTTACAGGAAGAATAACTCCTACCAAAAGGGAGAAGTTATTTAACAAGAAGAATAACAGGGTATCTAATCCTGGTTTCTAACTTCCTGTCATAGCTTCTAAAAAAAAATTACTTAAATAAAATTTTAATAGCCTGTTTTAATCAAATTAATTACTTAAATACAGTAAACTCTGTAATTCAAATCCAAACGGGCCAACAAAAAAATTCGAATTAGGCGATAATTCGAATTTTACGATATTGGTCATACTTAAAAGCAGCAGCCCAAAAACCGCCCAAAAAAATTCCTTACAAATTATATAAATCTATGGTACATTGTACATTGTAGTAAATTGTACAGTATTTTGTGTTTCAATAAAATAAAAAATTATTACGTACTGGCAAGATTTTAAGATCGAAATGAAAAACAAAGTTAATTGAGAGAGAAGACAAACCTAAAAACTGTGAAAGCTACTTACAATTTTGAAGTCTTCAAAAATATTTATGCCTGGTCACCCTTAAGTGTGCCTGGAGTCCTTAGGGTACTGAGCATAACTGCTAATTTATCTGCTTATGCAGGGTTCTCCCCAGGTCCTTTTGAACGGGCACGCCGCTCAGGTAATTTTGGCGACAGCCTGGCTGAATACACGAAAAACTGCACACAACTGCATAATATTTTATTTGTTTTTAATTTTTGTCCGCCCGGCTATTTTATCTTTCCACCCATCTGAGAAAATTTTCTGGCGAGAACACTGCTTATACAGGGTGATTATAATTAAAGTTACAATTTCAAAAATCGATAATTTGAAAACTACTCGTCAGAATGACCTGATATTTTAGCAGAACAACCATGAGGCAATGGAATTTTGTTTGGCGAAGGAAGAAAAATAGTTCCAAAATCTGCCGATAGATGGCGCTGGGCAGGGTTCACATTGTCTGGAGATATGCAAATTACTAATAAGTGACATGTGCACCGCAGACGTAGCTGCCATAAAAATGCAGAGCACCAGCTCTTTGCTTGAATGCTTCATGACTGAAGAAAGTTGTTTACTGCGGGCGGATTGAGAATCTAGTCGACTTGAAGGCAAGCATCACACACCACATCGATTGCATCAGTACAGATACCCTCCGATCTGTTGTGGAGTATGCCGTTTTGTGCTTCCAATTAGTAGCGGAACAAGCGGAGGGCATATCGAACAACTTCTGCCTTTATCATCAGTAAGATGTTTCTTCCATGAAGCTCTGCTTTTTTGGCATTATCACTGTTGTCGCTGTAAACACTTATTCTTGTGTTTTCGCTAATAAATTTTTCGTAAACCCCTGAACTCTATTGTTTCCTTTTGGCTAACAACATTCCTGTGTTTCACGAATCCATTTTTGGTTTCCCCCCTTACATTACCCTGCCAGCGCCATCTATCGGCAGATTTTGGAACTATTTTTTTTTCTTCCCCAAACAAAATTCCATTGCCTCACGATTGTTCTGCTAAAATATCAGGTCATTCTGACAAGTAGTTTTCAAATTATCGATTTTTGAAATCTTAACTTTAATTACAATCACCCTGTATATACTTAAAGCACCAATGGAAAGCTAGCGCCAAATCTCGAAAGCGGATTGGGTACTGTATCCAGTCTGACTATTGGATAATCCAGTAGAAGAGCAATCGGCCTATTATATTTTTAGTAGCACAGTTCTTGTTCAGATCAATCTGGGAGTTAGTCACAAATTCACAAATTATTTTCGGAGTAACTAGATGTTCGAATTAGGCGATGAAAAATACATTAGTGTGTATGAAATGTACTTGATGATTGATTCAAATTGGGCGATAATTCGAATTAGAAAATTCGAATTATGCAGTAATATTTTAAAGTAAATGTAAAGGATATCCAACGTTCCTTGCAATTTATACGAATTAAGCGATAATTCTAATTTTGCGGACTCGAATTACACGGAGTATACTGTATATGTAATTGCATATCTATAAGGGTCATTCCACGTCAGTTCAGGCATTGGCACTGACCTCTCAGATTTTGATGAAATTTGGTATATACAATTGCCCTAGGGAGTTGGTAATGAATGCCAGATATTATTAATTTTTTTCCATTTTTTGGAAGTTACGAACATTTAAAATTTTCGAAATTTGAATGGGGGGCCTTATCTACAGTCAAATCCCGTTATAAAGAATTCCATTGTAACGAAGTTTTCACTATAACGAAGTTTTTCTGCGGTCCCGGCAAAAATCCTATTCATTTAATGTTATTACGATCCCGCTATAACGAAATCTTTATAACGAAGTTTTCACTGTAACAAAGCAAATTTTTGCTCCCCACAGCATTATAATTTCCTTATAATGAAATTTTATTTGGAAATTGCACATTAGATTAGTGACAAATCGAATATGTAAAAATCACGCAAATTAAAAATAGCCGCTCTTGTTAGTAAGACAATTTATTTTAATATAGGCTTATAAACAAAACTATTTTAAAGATCACGTTTCTATTCTAACAAATATTTTTAAGAATTACAGTATTGTTTTGATACATTTTATTCATCACTATTTTCAATACTGTGTACATGTGCTGTATTGTTATCAATACTTTGTGGGAACTTAAATCAATAAAAAGTATAGTAAAACGATAGCATTCCAATAGTCCCACGTGAGAATGGCCCAAGGTTTTATTAAACTCTTTAATTCTTCAAAAAAAAAAATACAATTGTACTGTAGTAAAAATCAATTATTTTAATACGTGCAATACAGTACTATAAAATTTGAACTAAATCTATGATTTTTAATATTAACCAGAAGGAAAAACTTAAAGAATTGCAATAAAATGGAGCTATTTTAGTCGCGTGAAATGGAACTATTTTATTCTCATAAAGTTATGAAGGATGCAAACAAGACACTGGATGTAATGCTTGTATTGTAATGGGGGAGAATGTATAGCATTTCTCACGCAAGACACCAGATGGCGAATTGCACTACCCATCCTTAAAGCACTAGATAATACAAGTAGTGCAAACTGACCGGAAGTCGCCATTTTGGACCTACACCCAGCAGAGCTCTAATACAAAAGGCTAGAAATGCCCTTCGTTCGCACTCTTTAAACATTTACCTAACTTAATTGTTGATGAAAGTTTAATTTAATATACACTTTTTATTTAGTTTGACCTGCAAAAATCATATTTTTATATAATACTATTTGAAAAATAGCTGAGAAAACCTCTTATTACTGTTGATATAAATATGGGACATGAATTAATGAAGGGTATAAGTAAATATATGTGCTATATTAATTTTTTAATCCGTTTAATTATTCTGATAAATATTAATTTATCAAACAAACGTCCATTTTACAATACAGTTGTTTTTATTATTAATTTATTAACGTTAACTTTCATCCTTTCGGACATCGTCACTAATTATTTACAACTGAAACTTTTTGGAAGTTCAATCCAAACATTTTTTTAAAGTTTTTAACAGTATAAAGTGAATAATTCTTTAACAATAATAAAACTGTCAATATATCAGATTAATGAAATTTTTCGTTACTGTTTGAAAGAGTGATTTAGAGATGAAATATTTTTAAATGAACACGAGTTAATTTCTGTGAATTAACAATGGTTAGCATTGGCATTTTCGAGAATTATTTTTTGTCAATAATTTAAAAATCTGTAAATAAGTACTTAAAGCAATTTGATTTTCAAACATTTTATTAGAAACTGTTTTTTTTTTTTCTTCCTAAAACACGAGCAACAAATACAATAAATCCACATTATGGGTCTCGTTTAGCAATATGAGAAAAATTAAATTATTTTAGCTGATGCGTTTTGTAAAACCTACATCTTCAGAGAAATGGTTGGAAATAAAATTTTTCGACAAAGAATCAGATTCAAAATACAAAATATAACGAAAGTCAATCTGATTTAACCGTTTAAATTTCAAGAATTTGGATTGGGTAAAGGTCTATAAATATTAATGAGCAAATAAAATAAATCTTTATGATGAAATGAAATAATATCAGTGGAAGGATGGATCATAATACTGTTCCTATTAACTAAACAGGTGGTGGCCTTACAGTATAACAGAGGGACATCAGGAGTTC
>JAHWFO010038878.1:66115-80181 GCA_023313115.1 Rhysida immarginata
GTGCCCAACAAGGCCAGTATGGTAAAAAACCGACAAGTTAGGCCAAGTGGGCACATTACGGAACAATAGGTAAAACAAAATTGGGTTAGTAAAACAATTATAAATAAACAATCTAATCAACGTTAACAACAACAAAAAAAAAATCAAATGTAACTCAATACAGATCCATTAGAATATAAACAAAAAGTTATAATTAATTGGCACAAATGATATTTACAAAAAAGTGATTGGTTTCGGTATAGACTTAAAAAGGACGTAGCAATTAATAACATACAATATACTTAATAACATGATTAGTAGCAATATGAAGATAGAGTAAATAATAAACCAGTACCAGAACCTTAACATAATCTAGTTAAAGATGTTAATTTATTGAGGTAGTAACGTGTCGAATTAAATATTTCCTAAAAGTTATGTATGGTGAGGTTAATCGTATTTCCTTGGGAATGATCGACCAATTTCCTAAACCTTTAATTGATATACAGCGATTACGGTACTCACGATTTACATATGGGAGACTGATATTATCGGCGCTCCGAGTCGAATAAGAATGTGTGTCTTGGTATAACTTGATTGTAATTGGGGTTGTAATTTTAAGTAAGGAATTTATTACTTTATAAATGAAACAGCAAGACTGAATTAAGTAAATTTGATTAATAGTTAAAATATGGAAGGATTGAAATAGATGAGAAACCGATGCAGTTTTCGGCAATTTAGTAAGTGTGCGTAAGAACCATTTTTGGAGCTTCAAAATTCGCTTTAAGTTGTATTGGGAGGTGGCACCCCAAAAAACAATCCCGTAACATAAAGAAGAATGGATCCAGGTAAAATAAAGGAGAAGAAGAATATCATTAGGTAAAAATTGGAGCCTAGAAATAACGCCTTGTTTTTTATTTAGCTTAATTATTAGATTGTCAATATGTGAATTCCAAGTAAGATCGTGGGTTAGAGATAGTCCTAAATACTTAAAAGATCTGACTGTGACTATTGAGTGATTGCCGTACAGTAACAGAGGAGAAACCGGTATATCTCGTTTATTTCGTTGAAAAAAGAACATTGCATTGGATTTATCCGCGTTAACTGTTAGTGAGTTTATTTCGTTCCATTGTAATAAGTTACACATTGCAGTATTCATCATTAACAATAATTCTGAGATATCAGGGCCGGAAAATAATAGTGTAGTATCGTCGGCATAGAAGATAGATTTATTAGTAGGAAAGATGAATGCAAGATCGTTAAGGAATAAATTAAATAAAAGAGGAGAAAGTACTGAGCCTTGGGGCACACCAAGGTTTCTGACCAATAAATTAGAAGACTTACCGGAATGTTGTAAATAGTATTTCCTATCTGTTAAAAGATCCGTCAACCATAATAGAGGTAATCCTCGTACACCAAAGAAAATAGATAGTTTGTATAGTAAAAGCGCAATGGGTATGTTGTCAAACGCCTTAGTATAGTCTACAAAAATAGCTGCTACAAAGTTATTGATGGTCATTTGAGTCGAAACAAATTCGATTAGTTCGAAACTAGCCGATTCGACACTACGATTAGGTACGAATCCGTGTTGATGAGGATTTATAAAGTCGTTAGAAAAAATAAATTGAGACAAACGTATATAAAACAACTTTTCAAAAATTTTTGAAAATACTGGTGAGGTCGAGATTGGTCTATAGTTAGAATATTGTTTAGGATCACCCTTTTTAAATATCGGAGTAACTTTAGTTATCTTGAGAATAGATGGATAGGCTCCTGAACTAATTGAGTAATTAAATAAATAAGATAATGGGCTATAATTGCTTCCTTTACTGCTATAACGATATCAGATTGGATGTCTAAAGGGTCGGGAACATGAGACGATTTAAGATTAGATATTACATCAAAAATTTCAGAAGGAGTCGATGGAGTAACAAAGAAAGAAGAAGTCTTAGATGGAGTCCCGTATGGGTAATTGAATGCAGATAAAGGAATAGAATCAGACGAGCTAGAAGGAGGCAACAGAACATGAAGAAATCAAGTATATATTTCACGAAATACTGTTTATAATCAAAAAACAATATTTATATGCTCTGTATTAGCTGTTTTTATTAAAGCATTACCGTTTGTTTGATTCGATTAAAAAAAAGATGAAATTTAAGATTAAGATATTCAAATTGGCAATAATGCAATGATGGGAAATGTGAACGAACTATTTCTGAGTCTGAACAAACAATTTTATTAGTAATATATAAAAATAAAATAAAGTTACTTAAAATTATATAGATGCCCTCCTGACCTCCACCATCTTGGGGACGTTACTTTATAGGTTTACCGTAATCACCTATAAAAAATCTTGGATATTTATAAATATCACTAAATAAAATAATGAAACTAACTTAGAAGTTAGACACACGGCTCACTTTGAATAAATTAACGAACATCTAAACACAAGGAAAGCCTGTGCCCTGAAAATTCATACATTGTTACATCATAAAAAGGTATTGTTAATAGTATTTCTACCAATAATATGCCCTAAATTATGACTACCTATGGCCATGTAACAATGTATAAATTTTCAGGGCATAGGCTTTCTTTCTAGGAAGTGTTGTCAGAGACTATCAATAAGCCATTCTCCCTCTTCGCTGCAATGGAACTTTATAAACGTTTTTCACTTTTCTGTAATGAACTCATGATGTTTTCCACTTTTTATGACCTGAAAAGCAGTGACTGGTAATAGAAATAGTAAAATAAAGAGGTTTTCCCCCCTTTCTTCTTTCTTTTTCTGTATATTCTTGCCTATTTTATTTCTTGCGACAAGTCAAAAATGGGGACCGCATTATACAAGAGGATAAAATTTTTACCATTTTTTTGGGCTCTAAAAATGGAATCCCATTATACAAGATGCGCATTATAGTAGAATAAATACGGTACTTTAATCGTATTAAATCTATTCAGAAATGTATAAAATTCATGTAAAACTGTATGAAACCAACTTGTAAAAACTGTAAAAAAATTTATTTTTAGAGTACAGTAGAGTCCACTTATAAGAGAACCGGATAAAAGAGTAGTCCGGATTTAAGAGCAATTTCTCATGTTCCCAAATATTTCCTCTCTATTTTCTATACTAAGGTAGTCCGGATATAAGAGGTCTGGATAAAAGAGTAATCCGCTTATAAGAGTGTTATTTTTTCTACCCAATTTCTCTTTTTAGTCTTCATATAAGAGATTTGACTATGAACAGCTCTGTGATTGGTTGCTGCAATCCGTTCTGCGATTGGTCACTACAGTCCATAGAATGAATATACTGTAGCTATAAAAGCGCAGTCTTATTTTTTGTTTTTTCAAATCACTAACCCAAGAAGCCTTTAGGTTAGTCAGGCTTCTTACCTATTTCAGTGTATTTCATGTGGAATTTATTCTGGAAGGGTGAGAATCGTGTAAGCACTGCTTACGTCCCACCTGAACAAATGTACACTTCACTGTTCGATGGTCGATTGTCGATGTTGATTAAAGTTCCTCAAGTCAAATTGTAGAGAATGGCATCTAAAACAAGGAACGCCTTCTCTATGGAGAAAAAAGTGGAAGTCCTTGAGGCACTGAAGACAAAATCAAAGAAAGATGTACAAGTCGTTTATTTCAATTCTTTTTTGGATTAAGAGGTATAGTTACTTTGGTTGTTTACGTAGATTCACTGGTTTAGCAGACCAACAAAAATAGGCTTATACATTGAGAAGATGCATTTGATTTTATTTAAGTAATTAATTAATACGCACAACAGTGAATAATTTGCATGCTTAAGGATAACAATATATTAAATAAGGTATACATCCACTCAGTAAATATAATGAAAACATGTCATGAATGACGTAATAATACTGTCTAGATTAACTTCGGAAAATTGTACTCTCAACACTCTCCCTCAATTTTACGATAGTTGAATTGAGTGACTCCCAGTCCCATTGTATACCTTGATTGTGCTTTGGTCCAGATAAAGGTTTCGTGCAATCATCATTTCCATAGGTAAATACTCCAATTCCACAGGTTAGTTTTGCAATACTTCACGAACAAAATGGTATCGTACATCTATATGTTTGGACCTGGAATGATAAATAGGATTCCGTGCAAGTTTATGGGCTCCTTGGTTATCGTTATAGATGACTATTTTCGATGATTTTTCAAAACCCAATTCCTTAAGGAATTTAATTAAATACACTGCTTCCTTAGCCGCTTCGGATATGCTCATGTATTCAGCTTCGGTAGAGGATAAAGCTACTGAGCGTTACTTCTGTGACGCCCACGTAATGGCCGTGCCATTTAATATGAAACAAAATCCTGTGAATGAATGTCTATCTGCAATATTACTTCCCCAATCTGCGTCGACATATCCGGTCAAATCTCCTCCTTCGTTGGTGAAAGCTAATCCGTAATCAATTGTACCTTTCAGGTAACGAAGTATTCTTTTGGCTGCTGTCCAATGTTCATTTCCTTACGAATTTTTAAATTGGCTCAATAAACTAACTGTATGAGCAGTGTCTGGTCTGGTTCCAACCGCTATATACATAAGTGCTCCGACGAGTGACTTGAAAGGGAAGATTTCCGATATTTTCGTCGTTGGTTTCCTTATGTTCCAATTTTAAACCAGCTGCCATCGGAGTATGTGCAGTTTTACATTCCACCATACCATATTTTTCGAGTAGGTCATGAATATAACCTTCTTGTGTCAAGAATAGTCCATTTTCAATTTGTCGAATTTCAATTCCAAGAATCATCTTTGCCTCTCCAAGGTTTCTGACTTTGAAGTGTTCAGATAGTCCTTTAATAATGAAATCTGCTCTCCCTTGATCTTTTGAGATTATGAGAATATCATCGACATAAACTAGCACAAATAAGTCCATATTGTTTTTGTTAGTATATATACAAGGATCTGACTGCGTTGAATTCAGAGTTCATTCAAAATTGTGTTCAGTTTTGAATTCCACATACGACCTGCTTGTCACAATCCATATAAAGCCTTCTTCAATTTACAGACTCTATGATAACCTTGTAAATTTTGCAGCATAACCCTTGCTTTATGTTTCAAATTAACATTCTTCTCTTCTTGAGTCATTCTTTGAAGCATTTTGATAACAACTCTGGTTTCTGCATATATATTTCTGCATCGATATCACCGTTTAAATATGCTGTACAGACATCTAATTGAGCGATCTTCATCCCTTTTTCCAATGATAAAGCTAATAATGTTCTAAGAGAACTCCATCTCACTACGGGTGCGAACGTTTCTTGGAAATCTACACCGGGTCATTGAGAAAACCCCTTCGCAACAACTCTTGCCTTACGTTGCTGTAGAGTGCCGTCGGAATTAAATTTGTTGCATAGAACTGTTCTACATCCTATGATTTTAGCTTTTTCTGGTTCATCAACTATATCCCAAATATCATTTTCGATAAGAGACTTCATTTCAGAGTAAATTGCTTCTTACCATTCAGCCTTATTCGGCCCAGAAATGGCTTCGAAAAATGTGATTTCAGAAGAATACAGGGTGATTACAAAAGAACTTCACACTTTTAAAAATTTATTACATCAAAGCTGTTCAGAATATAGACACACCACATACGGATGTTCAATAGGCCCCCCTGTCGTGACACGGCATACATCAATGCGGTAGTCGAATTCGTCCCAAACCACATTAACATTTCTCCATCAATCCTACGTATCGCTACCGCATTGAAGGGGAAGGGGTAGACCTTGTCCTGTTCACACCCCCATGAAAAGAAATCACAAGGTGTGAGGTCGAGGCTCCGCTTCCAGGTTATTGTTTGCTTGACCAATCCACCGCTGTGATTTCTTTTTATGGGTGTGTGTAAAGGACAAGGTCTTCACCCTACCCCTTCCCCGCGACCTAGACGAGCTGAAAGAAAGCATTACGGTAGCGATACGTGGGATTGATGGAGACATGTTAATGCGGGTTTGGGACGAATTCGACTACAGGGGGGCATATTGAACATCTTTAACTGTGCCACAATAAACTTCAAGAGTTTTCCTTTAAGAATCCGTATGTGGTGTGTCTATATTCTGAATAGCTTTGATGTAATAAATTTTTAAAAGTGTGAAGTTCTTTTGTAATTCATCGTAGTTTCATCCTCATCAGATTCTTCTTTGCATTCACTCTGTCTGTCATCATCCATTAGATTGTCTTGTTGATCATTATCAGAGATTGCAGGCACAGGAACCATATTATAATGTTTTCTAGGACGTCCACTTCTACCAGTTAAAACTTTGCGTGGTCTCCCTGGACCTCTCTTTAATTGCGTCTCTTCGTCAACAATTGAATCTTCTTGGTGAGTGTCATGTGGAATTTGTTCAGCAGCAGGAGCAGTTTGATTTGGTCTGATGTCTGTTGTTTTTGATTGATTTGAAGCATTGTCATCATCCAATAAGCTAAACCGTCCGTTTTTTGTTTGGGGTGTAAAGATGTCCTTTTCCTCGTCGTTACATTGGAATTCGTTCAGGAATCTAACGTCTCTTGTGATCCTTAACCGTTTTTCACTTGGAACCCATATTCTGTAAGCTTTCGATTCATTCGAATAGCCCACAAATATACCTTCGAGACCTCTGGGTTGGAATTTGTCTTTATTGGGCGACTTATCCAGAAAATAAACTTTGGATCCAAATGTTCTAAAATGTTTTACATTGGGCTTCTTTCCTGTCCATTTCTCGTACGGTGTGCCTTGATCTAAACTCATTGTAACACATCTGTTCCATATATAATTGGCTGTTAGAATGGCCTCGACCCATAAAGAAGGTGGAAGTTTAGACTGTTGGAGCATACAACGTGCTGATTCTACAAGTGTAAGATTACGACTTTCAGCCACTTCATCCTGTTGTGGTGTGTATGTTGTAGTTAGTCGATGTCGAATTCCAGAGTTCTTTAAAATTATATCCATTTCTTGATTACAATATTCTCGACCATTGTAATGTAGAGCTTTAATTCTTCGACCTGTTTGTGTCTCAACAAGATTCTTATATTCAACAAATTTTGATGCCACTTCATTTTTATTTTTCAAGAAATAAACATGACAATAACGACTATGATCATCAGTCAATGTCATAAAATATTTAGCTCCACCTTGAGATTCTATACGCATTGGACCACATAAATCTGAATACACAATATCCAAACAATTTTGTGATACTTCAGTTCTCGTTGGAACGATAAACATGTTAATTTGCTTGTTAAACAAGTTTCACATGGCCTTATATCTTTAACATTTTTTAAATGTAAATTATTGACGTCTTTGTTTTCTGACATTAGAATCAAGTCCTTGTAATTTAGATGACCAAAGCGCTCGTGCCATATTTTTGCATCAAGTTGCTGATTTTTTGAAGCAATATATACTTCTTCATGTTTTTCTTCCAAGTAAAATAAATCTCCTTTACGATGAGCAACCAGTCTTACAAAGCCCTGAGAATCCTTTACTTCAGCACTGTTTTTCTTAAAAGTAACTTCATGGCCTTTGTCCACGATTTTTGCAGCAGATATGAGATTTACTCTAAGGTCTGCAACACATAAGGCATTTTTTAACGTTAACAGTTTCCAGTTGTCTTCATTATCCCTATTTAAGGTTGTAATTTCAACGTCCCCTTTTGCTTTAACTTCAGTAGTTGCTTTATTAGCTAATTTAAGTTTACTGTCTACTTCAGTTGATTGGATAAATAATTTATCATTATTGCACATATGTAAAGTACAACCACTGTCTAAGCACCAATTTCCAGGACTGTTTTGTTCATTCCAGATGCATAAAGCTTCATGCGAGTTATCTATGAAATTCGCTTTCGCTTTAATTTTTGCTTTTGAAAAACAATTGGCTGCCTTGTGTCCCACTTTACCAGAGTAGTTACATTTATATTTAATTTTTGATATATTTGATCTTCTCTTACAGCTTTCTTTATTTTTGCTTGTATCATAGTTTGAAGAATTACGGTTTTTAAGATTAATTGGGAAATCTTTAACAATCAACGCATTGTTTCCATTACTAGACGAGCCTGCACTCCGTGCATCATATTCCTCAACAATTTTTAACGTCACGGGATTCAATTGAGCAACGAAAATTCTCATAGTTATTTGGTAGACTGTGCAATAACATAATGGTTAACATGTTGCCATCTAATTCAACGTTCATGTCACGAAATTTATCTACTGTATCAAAGAAAGTTGATAAATGCTCTCGAACATCACCATTATTTTCTAATTTGCATTGTAAAAGCTTCTTTAGTAAGTTAGATTTGCGGGCTGGCCCTTTGGATGCAAATATTGATTTTAATTTTTCCCAAACTTCTTTAGAAGTATCGCAACCACGAATTAATTTTAATTCTGATGGACTAATGGATAAGATAATGTCAGACTTAGCTTTACGATCTTCTTTTATCCATAGCAGTTGTGCCTCTTGCGACGCCAGAAGATCCTGTCCTTCACCTTGAATTTTGGGTTTTGCTTCTTCTCCGCAAACATATTTCCAAGTGTCATTCTTCACAAATAATGCTTCAGCTTGAATGCACCATGTATCATAGTTATGGCACGTCAGCAGTTCTAGCCTCGTTGAATTCAAGATGCTTGTCATATTGCTTTTTCAACAGCCGTTAAGTTATTTGACGCAAACGATTATCGTACTTTATATGATATCTCCGCACTGGAATCCTGTGCTGGTCCCATAAACTGTTATAGGTAGCAGAGTGTGGTTTATTTAGCAGACCAACAAAAATAGGCTTTTACATTAAGAAGATGCATTCGATTTTAAGTAATTAATTAATATGTACAACAGTGAGTTTGCATGCTTAAGGGTAACAATATATTAAATAATGTATACATCCACTCAGTAAATATAATGAAAACATGTCATGAATGACGTAATAATACTGTCTAGATTAACATCGGAAAATTGTACTCTCAACAGTTGTTTACGTATATTCACTGGGATGTGATGATTTTGAGCCATCTTACAGTTGGTTAGAGGGTCTTAAAGCACATTACAAGCATCATCAGAGCAACAAAGGCGCACTTCGGAACGAAGATTATGCATAAAATGCTTCACGTGTTAAGTGATGGCACATCAGTGACTGCTTTTGCGGTATTGGTTTATTTAATTTTTCACAAACTAAAATAACAGATTTCTTCAATACTTGATTTCAGTATGTATTAAACTATGCGAAATTGTGAGATGAAAATATCTTAATAAACGTTCTTAAAAATTCAAGTGTCTATTCTGTTGTTTGTGTGATCCGGTTGTAAGAGCAGTCCGGATATAAGAGCGATTTTCTCTGTTCCCGAGGCAACTCTTATAAGCGGACTCTATTGTATTTAGTAATTAAACTTTATTTAAAAACCTTTTAAATTCATTTAAAAACTTATTAAATTCATTTAAAATCTTATTAAATCTATTTAAAATTGTATGAAATTCATTTAAAATTGTATGAAACCAATTTTGTAAAAACTGTATAAACGCACTGATGTTTTAAAACCAACGAAAAAAGATTGTGGATAATTATAATGATAAAGGAAAAGAAAACACTCTTGATATGTTGTGGCTAAAGAGTGGTCTCCTTTCTTTTATCATAATCTAAAATTTCGATTTGCTAAGGTTATTTTTTACATAAATTGAAAGGTTATTACAAATTTTATTTATTGTAGTAGGAAATTGAAATTTGTTGGCTAATGTGCTAGTTAAAAATGTTAATGAAGGGTGATTGATAAACTAAACTGTAGATACCAATATGATGCATTATACTTAACAGTAAGTACATGGTGTAATAATTATTTTAATCTTTGTGTGAGTTAAATATCATCCCAAAAGTTACAAAATTTATAAAAATAATTAAATGTGGATAATTAATCTTTTTTCCTTAAATGCTCGTTTATCACATTGGATTATTAACTATAATTCATATATGGATTTTATAAAAAAAATGGTGGTAGCAAATTGGAAAATCGGAAATATAATTAGTAAATGAATTACACATTCCCGTACATGTTAAAAAAAAAAATTTACGAAGAGAAAAAAAAAATTATCGAAGGTGGGATTTGAATCCGTACCTGCAAAACAGAAGGCGTGTGCTTTACCACTAGACCACCTGAACACGATAAAAATCCATGCTACAATTAGGCTATTTATAAAGTGTAGCCAATTGTAACAAACTTTACGAATTTTTTTCTCGGAAAATTTTGAGAAGTGCGTCGAATGGCTTTGCATGTATGTTTAATTTGGTGAAAGCTACACATGCAATTTTTTTTTTTTTTTAATCAAAATCGGTGAGTCAGAGTACTCAGATTCTCCTTGTAAGACCAAAAAAATACATCTTAGCAATTAGATCCTTAGAATAAAATCCAGCTAAAAATGGAAATCCTAAAAAAGCATAATTAGCAATTGAAAGCCTAGTTCTTACCACAGGAGAATAGTAAATTAAACCTATTATACGAATACCCAGATTACACTGGTCGGCATCAAAATAGGAGCAAAACAATGTATATGTGGAATTGATACATATCTACACGCTAAATCCAAATATGTAATCAGAATTTATCTAGCACGTCTAGTTTTGATGCTATTAGCAATTTTTGTTTTTATTACAATTGTTTACATTTCGATACTGTCAGCGGTATTTGTTCAAATCTAAGTTGGTCAATAAAGATAAAAGAGCATGGGTAGCTTTTGAAAACATATGTCACAATTTTCTTAGCAATATAAGGGCTGCAAATTACAAAGAACTGGTACAAGAACTTCTTTCTTCATATCAAGAACTCAGATGCAACATGTCATTAAAAATACACTTCTTGCATTCGCATTTAGATTTTTTCCCAGAAAATCTTGGTGCCGTGTCTGATGAGCATGGTGAGAGGTTTCACCAAGATATTGCGCACATGGAAAAAAGATATAACGGCAAGTGGTCCCCAGTAATGTTAGCTGATTTCTGCTGGGAAGTCAATCGTGAAACAACAGATAAACTTATAAAAGAAAGCGATCTACCAAATAGTTATTTTTTTATGTTATATTAGTATTTTAATTTAATTAAGATTTTAATTTATATCATAGAAGTCATGTCATGCGTAAGAGTTTTGTACTTTTTTATAATAAATACGTATTTAATATGTCAGTATTAGTATTTTATTTAAATAAGAATTTCTCGAAAACTAGACGTGATAGAATCAATCTGTAAACAGCTTTGGATTCAGCACACTAAAGTCAATTAAAATTACATGACAAATTTCTTCCCCCCGATTTATATTTATTTTATATAATTGATTTTGCCGACCAGTGTTATCTAACATATAGTGAATAAATGATCCGGCACGTAAAAATAATAAAGCATTAAATATTGCATGTGTTAGAAGATGAAAAAAGCCAACTTTACAAAAACCTACAGACAAAATGAATATTATTAATCCTGGCTGACTTCATGTAGATAAAGAGCTTTCTCAGATCATACTCAAAATTAGCCCCAATACCAATATTGTCAAGAGAGATAGTAAACACAATATAGTATATATTCCACTATAATATATTTTAAAATCACCAAAACGAATCAATAAATAAACACCAGGGGTAACCAGAATAGAAGAGTGTACTAAAGCAGAAACAGGAGTCGGTGCAGCTATAGCTGCAGGTAATCAAGCAGAAAAAGGAATCTGATCTCTCTTAGTGCAAGCTGCTACTAAACATAAAAAATTACCCATTTATTATCTACCTCTCAAGCATAAACGTGATATAACTTCAATTTGATCTTATTATTAATCAAGAAATAGCCAACAATAGACTAGCATCCCCAACCCGTTTAGATAAAATAGTAATCATCCCAGCATTGTAAGAACGAACATTATGATAATAAATTACTAAACAATGAGACACTAATCCCAGGCCATCTCAACCTGATAATAAACAAACCAATCCGTAACTATTAATTACTAATAATATAGAAATGACGAACAAGAAAACTGAGATAGCAAAATGTTTATAATCAGTTCTATAATACATAATACACGAAGAAATAAATAAAACAAAAGAACTAAACATCAATAATATACAGTCAGATACAAAAGACACGTAAAACTCACTAGATATATAAAATAATAGGTTTCAATCCAAATAATACCCAGCCCCCTACACTTAGACTACACAAGCCAGAATTAAAACAAACAATTGATAAAATTATTAAATAATAATTATAAATAATACAATAATCTTTCTTAATAAAAATCATACTTTAACTCCACAAATTAATATTTTCATAAACTAATTCAATAAAATAATCAAAAGAATATGTCAAACTTCAATACAATAAAATTTAAGAGAGATGTTGAGTTAAAGAATACATATAAATAGTATAACAACTGCTCAAAAAAAAGAGCCTAAAAAAAAGTGAAATAGCTAAGTAATCCAATCAACCCACAGTTCTAATTATTATTAATCTAACTTCACCTAATAAATTTATGCAAGGAAGAGCAGCTATATTACAAACTCTTAATACAGGGTGTTTCAAAATTATGTACAATAAATTTAGTGACATATTCTTCAGGTCAAAAGAAGACGAAAATGTTCTATAGCACTTTGTCTGGAAACGATTTATTTACGCGATACAGCCAACTAAACCCGTGGCTCCAAATTACAGGAATTGTTCAAAGTGCCCGCCACCAGCTCGCACGCACGCTTCGGCTCGTTGCATGATCGACCATCTGATGTCATGGAAGAGTTCGTCGTCAACATTACAAACGGTTTGGCATGCATTTTCAATTCGTTGTTGCAGATCCATAATGTTAGGAACTTCTGTGCTGTAGACGATCGTTTTCACATGACCCCACAGAAAAAAGTCCAAGGGATTAAGGTCGGGTGATCTTGCAGGCCAGGCTACCGGTCCACCTCGACCTATCCACCGATTCGTGTATGCAGCATTAAGGTGTGCTCGCACAACATGGCTGAAATGTGCTGGAGCGCCATCATGCATGAACCACATGTTAGATCTTATCAAAAGAGGAACATCTTCCAGTAATTCTGGCAATGCATTCTGCAGAAACAAAAGATACGTTCGCCCAGTCAATCGTGGCGGCAACACATAAGGGCCAATTAAGTTATTTCCGACAATTCCACACCAGATGTTCACGGAGAAACGCTCTTGATGCGCTCGAGCTCTGGTAACATGCGGGTTAGCATCTGCCCAATGGTGCTGGTTGTGAGAATTTACGATTCCTGTCCGGATGAAGGTTGCTTCGTCCGTGAAAAGTATCTGACTGAGACAACTAGGGTCGGTGTGGATAGTCCGTTGGGTTCAGTGTCTGAACCAGTTGCAGGTGGTATGGATGCAAAAGCTGACGGTGAAGAATGCGCCAAACAGATGAGTGCGGAATGTGTACCATGGAAGAAATACGACGGGTGCTTGTCTGTGGTTCATCATGTATGATGTCAATTATCACATCCTCCTCATCCGGAGAATGTGCTACAGGCCGCCCTTGTCCTGTTTGACGGCCAAAGGAACCACGCTCCCTCAAATGTCTGTAGACAGATAAATAACAGTTATTGAATAAAAATGAAAAATAAAATAATAATTAACAAATAACAAAATAATTAATAAATAAATTGTAAAATTAAAATCAAATCAAAAGCTGACGTTTCGGATAGAGACTATCCTTTATCAAAGCAAAAAGGATAATTCTCTAAAAGCAATTAGAATATTAGAGAATTATCCTGAAGTTATGAAAAAAGTACTAAAGGACGCCTTTATATATAGTTGGCATAGGGAACAGTAAGACGGTATTGGCTGAAAAAGCAGAAGAGGAATTTGAAGACATGTTGGGATAGGCCAGGAAGGAGGACAAATAGGAGGTAATAAGAGGGCGATGTACAATAATGCAATAGGATAACACATACAAAATTAAAATTATAAAAAAGTATAGGAATGATAGGGTGTCTAGCAAAACGGTTTCGTAAAATTCCCTGGAAAAAAAAAAAAAAATTATCCCTGAAAAAATCCCTGACCGTTCCCGGTTACACAATTATTTTGACAAAGCCCGGTCGCTAGTCACCCTGTAAAATAGTATCGCATAATAA
>JAHWFO010038878.1:115645-151813 GCA_023313115.1 Rhysida immarginata
TGTTATTAATTAACTCTATGAAAAGTATGAATCATTTTGTCGTATTTGAACGTTGTAATTCTCGAAATTTGTCCTGGATTGCCCATGTACATTGGAACCATGTCGAGCATGGAAATGGAACGGCTGCAACAACTTCAAAGTTGATATATGATGACGTCGAACTTGAATGAAGAATTTGTACCAGTAACACGAGAGGTTATTTATTAAGAACAGAAATTTGCAAACGATGATGACAACAGTATTTGGTGAGTGACTGCTTTTTATTTATTTCGCCCGCGAAAAGCGCAAGGACACTTAGAGAATAGTATTTTTTGGCTATGCTGCCAAACCTCCCGTCGATTGCATCGACACAAAACGGAACTCGCATTTCTATTGTAGTGCTGCGCTCCGTGCTGAATAAAGAATCACCTCGTAACTGTTTTGACATAAATAGGGTCGGTATATTAGAGACTTTATGTCGAGCTCTGTAAAACTTTTAGTTCACTAGTTATTAGAAGCATGGGATGCACTCGTACATGCGTGGGAGATTTGCATGAGGGAGCAACGCGATAGCAAGGAGTGGATTATGGAGCGCCAAGGCCTCCACTTGGCGCAGCTCTGTTGCACGTTGACGCACTGGACTTTGTGAGTGTGAGTCGGCAGCTCGCTGGCTATACTGGGTGTAAGGTTGCTGTGCCTGCCAAGAGGGGTTACAGTACCTCCCCCCCTAGTTGCCCATAAAGGAGGTGCGGTGCGCGCGTACAGTTCTGGAACACATTTGTTTTCGGGGGCACAGCGCTTGCATGCAGATTAATGATCCTGACTTTATGTACCTCCTCAGACGCACATGAAATCATGCCCTCAGTTGCATGCACTGCTCTCACACATATATGGTGCTAGCTTTGACATTAAGATGAGCAACGCCTCCGTGTAGTGAATGGTATTTGCTTGTATAAGTTATGAAGGGGCCCCTGATTATAATAGTACATTGTATATGTTGATAATTTATGGTTGTTACTATCAGAGAGTCTGATCAATAAAGAGATTATAATGAATATCTATCATGGTGTGAGGTCCCATCTCATTTAGTTTGGTCCCGAACCCATAGCACCACGTCCCCTCGCTGCAATCTATATATATTTTGTGGAACTATCATACACTGCGGGGGTAGGGGACGCTACAATAGTAATCGGTGCAAGCACGGACGGAGTGAATCGTAGTAGAAAAAGTCTGCCCTGGAGATAAATTCTGTAGCTTTTGTTTATGTAGTAGTAAGAATAGTCTAAAAACAATATGGATGTTGGAATCGGATCTCAATACAATAATAAACGTTCCGTCACTGATCATTGCCCAGGAGCCGGAAAAGTCAGCACGTGGTGGCTACGGGGCCCTACCTGTAATAGTGACATTGGAACCACATCAGGATTTTTATGCTGTAACTAGTGGGCAAGGCGCCTTGGTTGTACAAGCTTAAGAACCACGTGGAATTTTGTGCAGCCCTAGAGGGTTCCAGTGATTCCCCCTCCAAACCTGTAAGAGTTCAGACCAAAGGAATCACATGACATCGTGGGGGACATTTTGCTCATTTACTGCGAGGTGTGCACTATTTTGCACTGCAAGCTTGATAGCGGATCAACACGGATCATGGAGTTAGATTCGCTCTGAGCGGTGGCGGAAAACAACTCTCTGCATAAGGAGGGTATTGTATTTATGGGTAGTATCCCGGAGCCATTCCCTTTTTATGGGAAG
This sequence comes from Rhysida immarginata, assembly GCA_023313115.1. Lineage (NCBI taxonomy): Eukaryota > Metazoa > Arthropoda > Chilopoda > Scolopendromorpha > Scolopendridae > Rhysida > Rhysida immarginata. The sequence continues at coordinate 117,374 of JAHWFO010038878.1, forward strand.
GTGTTAATGTCTTGCGTTAATTGTTAAAAAAGTTGTATAACCTGTGAGGTGCTGTAATAGAGAAAGTAGTAATTAATAGTATGATAATTTAGTGTGTTTGCTTATTTGAGGGGCCCCTTTAAAATTTATGTAGAGCTGTTTTGGCTAGATTAATTATAATCAAATTACTGCTTGAGATGATTTTGCATAATGTATTTTTTATGACAATTGAAAAGTAATTAAAGGTTTTGCTGGATTATAAATTTGAGACCTTATCAATGTTTTACTCTCAACTACAAGCCCGAACTCCTGAAAGGTGCTTCCCCTCACGGTAACTGATGCAATCGGTTGTCGTTTGCGTAAGCATGGAAGGGGGGGCTGTCACATTTGGCACCCGACATGGGGCTTGTTAGTCCGGAATTGCCGGATTAATTTATTTATTTATTTTATTTATTTTTATGTATTTATTTTGGTTAAAAACTATTCCAAAAAAAAAAACACATTACAATCGTCCTTCCAGGGCCAGTATGGCCGTATGCTGACGGGGTAGGTCCCTGGATGGGGAACAAGAGACAGTGTAAAACAGTGATGTAATAAATTATAATGTAATTGAATAATTATTACTTGAAAGCCCGTCGTGAACCTACTGCGGTAAATATTAAACGATTTAAAGACTGGTCCAACGCTGTTAGGAAACAGATTAGGAAGGCCAAATATATTTATTTTGATAGGTTGTTCGACCGCCTTCATTCAAATAAAGATAAATGGAGCGTTTTAAAAAATTTATCGTCTGGCGTCCACTCCTCACAGTCCCCATTTGTGCAGAATGATCAGATCTCTAGCTCGACTCTCACAGTTTTTTTGCAATCTTTACTGCCAAGTTATGATGGTCCGTCTAACTTTGGCAATGAGAATTGGGATAATCTTTCTTGTAACTTTGTTTCAAGTTTTTTTGCGGTTCCAACGTCCGCTGCGGAGGTTAGTAACACTATTCTCCTTCTAAAGTCGTCTACGTCCCTTGATCCTCTGGGGTTTCCACCTGACGCTGTGATTTTTCTTTACCGGGAGCTGTCTTATCCTCTCACCATTATATTCAACCAGTCGCTTTCAACAGGTATCTTTCCGGAAGCATTAAAGATAGCTAGAGGTACCCCGATTTTTAAAAAGGGTGACCCCACGCTATTCTCGAATTATCGGCCAATTACCGCCTTGCCAATATTCGCCAAACTCTTTGAAAAACTGTTCTACCAACGATTGTCGCAATATGTCCATAAAAATGCTTTAATTACTACTTGTCAGCATGGGTTTGTGCCCAAAAGAAATGTTGAAACCGCCTGTTATGAATTTTTAGAATTCACTTCGCGTGAAATAGCTTCTAACAAGTTTGTAGCTGCGGTGTACGTTGATTGTGCCAAGGCCTTTGATTCGGTACCTGTCGATCTTCTCCTGTATAAACTATCCAATTTTTATGGTATTTGTGGACTCCCGTTACAATGGCTAGGGAGCTTTCTTTCCAACAGAACTTATTTTCTTACCTATGTTGAAACATCTTCCCATTTGTTGAAAAGAAACTTAGGTGTTCCCCAGGGATCAATACTTTCTCCTCTTCTCTTTGCTTTGTTCATAAATGATTTACCCTTGGCTTTAATACCTCGCACATCTTTTCGGATAATTTTATATGCTGATGACGTAACATTTATAGCCGCCAGCTCTGATGCTCTTCAAATGATATCTGCGCTTAACGACGTCCTTACCGATTTGAAAATTTGGTCTTACAAGAATTCATTGCGTGTAAACACTGAAAAGACAAAAGCTATGGTTTTCTATCAGAGAAACAAGCGCGATGTACCTAAAGTATTGCCTCTCTATTATGATGGTAATCTATTATCTACTGTTTCCTCCTTTAGATATTTGGGTATAACTATCTCTCATGACCTTAGTTGGGACCAGCACATTGACTCATTACTTATTAATCTTAACGCGAAACAGGGTATTATCTCCAGACTACGCTTCCTGCCCCCAAAAATTCTATTACTCTTATATAATGCGTGGATTCACTCCTCTCTTTGCTCCAGCATTATTTTCTGGGGATCTTCCACTTCTTGGAACCTTACTCGGATTCTTAAACTCCAGAAATGGTTCATACGAACTCTTCTTAGATTGCCTAAATTTGCATCTGTGTCACGCTATTTTAGCGAATACCGTATTTTCACCGTTTACCAATTGTATTTTGTTCGTGTTTGTGCATTCGTATTTAAAGCTTCGAATTCAATCTTGTTTGTTTCAACTCCTATTATCCTTGTTCCCACTGCTGATAACCATCGATACCCAACACGATCGTCCCATGACCTATATCCTCCGCTAACTAAACCCAATTACCGCCGTCGATGTCTATCATATGCTGGTATTAGATGTTGGGCTCTTTTGCCCACCGAATTACGCGCTGTAGCGTCTTATCCTGCTTTTTATAAACTTTTAAAATATCACGTTTTCCATCTTCCCCTGGACTTTCGGATTTAAAAAATTACATTTTTTTTCTTGTTTAAGTTTTGTTTGTTTATTAATAGACATATAATAGTGCTTTTTTTTTTGTAATAGTCTTTCTTTTTTCCTCTGATTATAAACATTTGTTGTTAGTGTATTATCTGTTTTTCTATTCTTTACCTTGTTTGAGCAATGTGTATTTTATTTATATTGGTCTAGGGGTGCCTCTTTGTTGGTCAATTTGTCCACTCTGGCACCCCTCGAGCTCCGATGTTGGTATGTAATTTAATTAATATTAAATAATTAGTATCACTTTGGTATGTTATATTTCTATACACCCATGTGGGAAACGGGCGGGAATGAATTAATTTTTTTTTTTTGATTTGGATTAATTTCCTGTATGGATTTATTCAATAAGGTACCGCTGAGGTTATTTTATATTTTGCAACTCATGTTAACAGATATATGCACTTACCTTTTTTTTATTCATTATAGTACGTTCTTGTATGTCTGCTTGTTATTATTGTTTATTTCCTTTCTTTTTGGTTACAATGTTTAGTTTTACTAACTTGTACTCTTCAATATGTATTTGGTTGGAGCCCTCAGAGATCTAACTTGTCGGTCCATTAGACCATACAGATCTCTGTTGGGCTTTGTATGATATATCTTAACTCCTTAATAATAAATAAATAAATAATAATAATATAAAATATAAATTATGTTGAGGGGGTGAGGCAGGAAGGGGAAAGTTATATAAGCGTGTGTGTTAAGAAATAATTCTTTATACGATTTTTAAAGGTTACGATATTCTGGGACATTTGGAGATCTGGTGGTATAGAAGACCAGAGTCTATTACCTCAGACAGAGATGCTTTTGAGTTCGTAATTATGCTTTATACGTGCTATTTGCAAGGAGGGTGAGTGTCGAGTGTTGTAAGAAGGTGCGCTATTGATTGTAAATAAGGGTTGAGGAAGGGAGATTAAAATGTAATTGTTGAGTATCTTGTATATAAAAATTGCAAGGTTTATAAAGTAGAGTTGTTGAATGGGTGTGATACCCACTGTGGTAAAAAGATGAGAGACAGGGGCTGGTTTGCGTAGTTTTAATAAAATTTGGACGAACCATTTTTGAAGTCTGAATAAGCGTAGAAAATTATGGTTAGTGGTCGAACCCCAAAATTGAAGGCCATACGTTAGTGAGGAGTGGATTAGAGTGTTATATAATAGTAAGAGGATTATTGGGGGAAAGAAGTGGAGACGGGAGAAAAGCCCTAAATGCTGATTAAGTGTTGAAGCTAAAGAATTGATGTGGGTATCCCAGGAGAAGTTATGAGTTAAGTGAATGCCTAGGTATTTAAAAGATTTGGATGGGGTGATCAGTTGTGAGTTGTAATATAGCGAAAATTCGTTCGATTCAAATTTTTTATTGCATTGATGGAAGATTACGTAAGTGGTTTTGCTAAGGTTGAGGGATTGATGATTAATAGTGTTCCAGAAAAGAAGTTTGTCTAGGATTGAGCTAAAGGTATCCTTTATTGTGTGACAGATTAAGAAGCTTAATTATTATCTCCTTTCCCCGTGATCGTATAGTAAATGCTTAACAATTATATCCTCCCTCTTTTCCCTCCTTTCCCCGTGATCGTATAGTAACTGCTTAACAATTATATCCTCCCTTTCAGGCTGAAAATTTGCTTGGCGACAATGAGTGAAAATAAACGTAACTTACAGGCACTAGCTATTTATTACCAGGACAAATCAGATATAAAATCAAAACAAAAAAAGGAATTTAGTTAATTATTGCAAAAACATACATTGAGGAAAATAACTTAAGTTCAATGTTACTTAAGAATAACTAAATCGCAAACAGAAAAGAAAACACAAAAAAAAAAAAACAAAGCCTAATCAATTTCAAATCACATATAATAACAATTAAATAAAGTTTGGCAATTCACTGTTACGTTAAGAGTTTCCCCTTCCTAACCCCCTTTTGTCAAATTAAACTAATCCTAGAGTTCCTTCGCATTAGAGTTTCTTGAATAGCAAATTATATTCTGTGCTTATCCCACTAATTACTTTTGGATAATAATCGTTCGTTACTGTTCTCAGAAAAGGAAAGTTATTTCACACGCGTTGGGCCCAATTAAATTATGCACTACCTTATCTTCGCCTTATTCTGTTCCCGGCTTGCGTAGGTCAGTTGCAGCCGCCTCCTTCGTTGTTATTCCGCCGACTCCGCCGTATTTCGCCGACTCCGTCGTGTTGCTCCCGTTAGGTTTCCTCCGTGGTGGCCACGTCGTTCGTTCGCCAGTCACCGCTCGTTGCTCCTTGGCCGCCGCTTCACCGGGTCCACTGAAACCGTCCCACGTATTAGCCACTACTACCGGCTCAGGACTCGAGAATCGCCTTGCTTAAGCCCACAAGATACGCCTTCTCGCCCCGTCCTGCCCCACCAAGTAATAGTGCTTACGCTACGTACGGCTCCAGCTTACCGGTGTTGGCCCTTCTCTCTCCCGGCGATCCGTCCGCCCGCTCCTCGCATCGGTCGTCGCTCTCAGCTTGGCTCCGGGATGATGTCTACCCGTGGACCTCGTCTACGCCGCCGTCGCTGGATATCACGATATCATCCGCTCATACCGGCTGGGGAAGCTCTCCGCCGCCGTCTTGATGCTCGCTTGGAGAGGAAGCCTTTACCTTTTCTTTTCTCGACTGTCACTCTGTGCTCCCACCTTTCATCTGCTTCTCTCTCTGACTGTATCTCTCTGCTCTCTCTTTTCGTCTGACTGCGTCTCTGTACTCTCACATTTCATCTGACACACACACTGCCTTTTACTCACTCTCTTTTCTTTCTTTATTTCTCTTTCCGAGAAAAGAAACACCTTTTTCTTTCTTAGAATTTTTCTTTTCTCTACCCAAAGGAACTCTAACCTTGAACTTTCATTTCCCTGAATTTCTTCTACCCCTTTTGTTCTATTTCCCCTTCCCTTCCTATCGCGATTCTCTCTCTCCCCCACACAAAAAACAATTTTTTTTTCCTATTTCCTGATGGTTCTTAACCCTTTCTCTACGGTTCACAGTGAATTGCCAATGTAAAACAAAAATCTGAACGTTTGCAAAAGTACAAAAAATAATATTCTAAATAAATGAAAACCACTATTTCACTTGTTTATCTCTCTCACTGTGTTCATTTACTTTTTCAGCCCGATTTTTTCAGTGCCCCTCTTTATTATTGGATTTCCCCTTAATGTCTGCCCGTTTTATTTTATTTCGAATCAAAATTGTATATGATCATATATCCACGCGGATATAAAAAAGTTTATATCCACAGGGACATATTCATATGTCACAATTGTACGTAGCGAGGCGTCGGCATAGGATATTGTGGCATCATCTGCATACAATATTAAAGATAAGGGAGAAAGTATGGAGGAAAGATCATTTATAAAAATATTAAATAAAAGCGGTGATAAGATGGAACCTTGGGGGACTCCAATATTTCGGGTGATTGTGGAGGAGGATTTATTATGAAGGTGGAGGGTGTATTGTCTATTTGATAAAAAGCTTGAAAGCCAGTCAAGAGGAGGGCCACGTATGCTCAAATGTTGGGATAATTTGTGTAGAAGGAGGTCATGAGAGATTGAGTCGAATGCTTTAGAATAATCGAGAAATAGGGAGACAACTAATTTGTTTTTGGCCATATTAGAGATAATGTATTCCATCAGTTCATAGCAGGGAGTGGATGTGCTTCTTTTAAGTGTGAATCCATGTTGGGAAGGAGAAAGAAGATTCTTTGAAAAAATGTATGAAGAAAATGTGTGTAGAAAAGGCTCTCAAATATTTTGGCAAAGGAAGGGAGAATAGATATTGGGCGATAGTTGGAGAAATTAGTCGTGTCGCCATTTTTGTGAATTGGCGTAATTTTTGCAGAATGGAGACAGGAGGGGAATTTGCCATGGGCAAGGGAGATATTAAACAATAGTGTCAAAGGAACAGCAAAACCAGAGCGTGCACGAATTATAATGTTAGAAATGATGCCGAGAGAGTCTGGATAGTTAGATGGTTTGAGCCGGGAGATAATGGACTGGAGAAGAAAAAAACGAGGATGAATCTGTCGATATTGAGATAGGGTATTGTTGTTGAGAAGAAGGTGAAGGTGTGGACGGTAGCAGTGCATTCAAAAAATTAGTTAAAAGAGCGGGATCAAGGGTGGAAGGGTCAGAGAATGGTGAGATAAGAGGGGTGGGCCCCTGAATTAAATTTTTTATAGCTTTCCATTTTAAATTGCTGTTAGTGACCTTCGCAAAGAATTGAGAAAAATAATAGGATTTAGCTTTTTGAATGGCATGACGAGTGGGATTGGAGAAAGATCGGAACCTAAATTTGTTGTAAGCATTTGGAGAGCGGCGGTATTTGCGATGTAAAGCATTTTTGTGTGAAATAAGTGAGAGTAAGTTAGGGGTCATCCAAGGCTTCAGAAAAGAGGGCTTTGTATAAGAGGAGGTAGTAGATATATATGGTAGGTATCGGTTGAAACCACTGTGGATTTGGTAGAAAAATTTTTCGAAGAGGGTGTTGATGTCTTCCTCCGGGTTAAATAGCGAGTTCCAGTTGGTTAATTCCAGAAATGAATTGAAGATTGCTAATCTGTTGGTAGTTATTAGTCGGGTGTTGAGCAACGTTGAGATGGGGTGTGCCGTTGACTGGAAAGATTGGAAGGTGAATAATGGGAGGTGGTCCGAAATTTCACAGTCCAGGGAACCGCTGTATAAATTATCAGATAAAATTGAGAAGAATTGATCAATTAGGGAGGATGAGTTGTGTAAATTCGAGTAATGCGTAATGGAAGAAATTAGAGGCGATAAACCGGCACGTAAGGTTAAGTCCAGAATTGAGTAAACATTGGAGGAAGATGTGGAAAAGTCAAGGTTAAAATCTCCAGAGATTAAGATTTTATGGGGGGTAAGGCTAAAGTCAAGGAGTAAGGAAAAGTTAAAAAAGGGGGAGTAAGGAAAAGTTAGAAAAGTTAAAAAAGGGGAGAGTTGACTGGTAGGTGGGCGATAGACTGTGACTAAGTAAAGTTTGCTGTTAACTAAGATTGTTAAAATTTCAAAATCGTCTGTAATGGTTGTATAGTTGGTGTTGAGGACATGGTGTAAGGAATTAGAAATATAGACAACAATTCCTCCTCCTTTTTTAGTTGGGCGGTGTATTGCTTCGAATGAGTAGTGGTTTGTAGGAGGAACTTCAAAAGTTGATTTCGTCCAAGACTGTAATAGAAATAAGATGCGGGAGAGTGTGAAGAAGGGCAAGGGAAGCAAACAGGGAAGAGGAGTTAGCCCGGAGGCTGCGGATATTCAGGATTAAGAGAAAAAGGGAGGAAGGGGAAGAGAGCAAGGGATCTTTAATTAAGGCTGAGTTAAAGTCTGAAAAGGAGTTGGTGAATGGGGTGGAGGCATGGTTAAGCTAAGATCTGATTAGAATTGGGGCAGATCGGAGTGGGGAAGGGAACGGCAAGCAGTTCAAAAATGCAGATAGAATTATGTGTGGGCAGGAGAGAATTGTGAAATGAACTGAGAAAGGTCATTAAGACTATTAAGGACAAAGCATAACTGGGGGATTACATTGACGGTTTAAGTCGGAAATGTTTTGTATTGGGGTGATTTTCTCAGTGGAGTCTTTCACAAGAATCCTTCCATTGGATGCCCAAGCATTGCGTGGACCGAGTTTAGATTTGGCTATACATAGTAGTCGATAACGGGAGGGCGTCAAGTCTTCGGCGATATGGGTGGGGGAACCACATAATTGCTTTCGGTTTTTTATTATGAGATCTTTGTGCAGAGGCGAGGAGAATTGTAGCAGGATTGGTCGGGTCTTGTCAGGGACTCGGGGACCGATACGGAATGCAGATGAAATTGCTGAAGGGTCGAGGTGAACATCGAGTTTTGAGGAGAAGAGATCAAGGCATGAAGAGATGGGGTTCTCTGTCGGGGACTCTGTTAAACCGTAAATTCGTACGTTGCAGCGCCTTCCATATTGGTCGATGTCATCATGTGCTGCAACATTTCAGAAATAGAAGCGTTAGGTGATGAGGCGGTTTGAAGGTTGAGGGGAGCAAACGGTGTGCTGAGTTGAGCAATTGTTGCATCTATTTTGTCTAGGCGATTGTCAATTTCGTCTAGGCGAGCTTCAGTTGACGAAACACGGTTAATAAGGTCGAAGAAAAGAGTGTCAATCTTTTTGGTGAGCTGCTGAAGGAGCATATCAAATAGACTGTCGAAGTTGGTTAAATTTTCAAAATAATCAGTAGATGGAATCATCGAGAGAGGACGACGAGGATGAGATCTGAGATGCACTACGGGTTAAAGACTTTCCAGGCGCTCCTTTGGGCTTTTCTCCGTGCAAGTAAAGATCATGTTGACCTAGGAATGTGCTACGAATGTTGAGGGCGAGATGATTTAAACGGTACGGAATGGGTGGGTGAATTCCAATCTGCCTCAATTCAGGGCTGGCCATCATAAATGCAATTACAAGGCGACAGAACCTTGGATGCTACTTGCAAGGTTGTGGACACCTGAATGTATAGAATACAACAAGAGCAGTGAGTAAACTAAATAAGATCTGTGCGAGTAGGCTAGTGGGAGCGGGAACTACAAAAAGTCAGAGATTTAATTGGAAGAATAAGTATAGTATACAGGCTGTAGTTGGTAGACACTGCGCACTGGGAGGGCAGCGCTGCTGTTTAAAGTTAGTAGGAAGCCAACATTGGAATAAAGGATAACAGCAGGATTACTTCATAACAATGCCATTCAGGATAACGACGTTAAAACTAACTGATTGTTTTAAGTTAAAGATTGCACGCCAGTTTGAAATTAGAAGAACAGGATTTAAAATTAGAACTCACAGATTGTGGAAAAGTCGACCTGGAGCTTCGTAAAACTCAGTGAAAAATCACAACATTCTTATCAATAAACAGTACTAGATATAAATGTCGATGCTGGGTTAGAGAATGCAGAGATATCTCGAGAATCCAGGGGCTGATATCATTAGGGGAGTGTGGATGCATCGATGAATTGTTTTTTTAAAAATGAGGGCAACATTGATACGGTCTGCTAATAGTAAGGGATATTTGCGTTTTCGACTTGGGAATTTTATAGTAGGAGGGAAGGGAATTCTGTGCTTAGAAATTAAGTGTCTGTGAGGGATTTTTAGAGTTGGTGGATAAAGTATACCTGCAGGGAGCATGCCAGGGAATGAAGGTGATGGCCACTTTGGAGTTGGCAGGATTTACTGGAGCCATTCCTGGGTTCACCAGGGAGGACGGTGGAATAAGTATCGCCGCCGCCTTGACTGGTGTATATAATATAGGGGCACTGGCCAAATGGACTCCCCAGGTTAAATTAACCGTGGTGAAAACCAAATTTAAGGGGGCCGCTGCCTGGGGTGCCATAGAGCATGATCTTTTCGATATCGAAGATTATGCTCAACTGCCTGCATGCTTGGATTGGGTATTTAAAAAATTAAAGTAACCAGGGTTTACTCTAAAGAGTTACACGACACCATTCAGCACCCCACCGAATCGGAGTGGGCAGTGGAACGATTCATCAGTGCTAACCCTGAGTGGGCAGCTAGCAGAGATGCAATGTTGCTGCAGCGTTTCAGCAACAGCTGCCTGCTGATGCATCGCAGGGTGCTGATGGTCGCTGACCCGTCAACTTACAGAGAAGTGGTCGTGGTGGCTCTGCGTTCTGAGGACATTGAAAAAAAGAATAAAGGCGTTGCTAACGTGGCGGAATCTGGAGAGGCCGTGGCAAGCGGGGACACACACAAAAGGACACTAGGGGTAGTGCGGGTAGTGAGCCGCCAAATGTGCAGACGGTGGTTTGCAGGTGTAGCAAAGCCATGAAAAGGCTGGACAGGGTTATAGAGGGGTTAGTCCAATTGATAAAGCAACTGCGGTTGGAACACAAGAAATCTCTGGCAGTAGTGGAACCCAGCAGCTCCAGGGCCATTGTGCCTAGAGCATCGGTGATGGGGACTGGGTGCTTTAACTGCAGGCAGGCAGGCCATTATGCACATAATTGCCCGCAGCAGGACCCCAGGGCACAGAACGTGAACATGGGTACCCCAGCAAACGAACCTGTCATGGTGCATTGCGGTGAAGGGGGTTTAGGTGTAACAACAGTTTATATTCAGGAGCAGGCTGTGACCATGTTGACACCAGGTCACACGTGTACATGCTGGATGGAGAGGCTTGTTGTCAGATATCGAGTACACCTTTCCACACAGTGGAGATGACAATAAGAGGTATAAATGGCATTTGCCTTAGCCTCAGTTAAGGCATGACATTGGATGTATCCATTCAGGGCCATCATATGGGCCCTGGGACCCTTCTGATCCATACCTTTTCAGACCGCACATATGACGGAATCCTAGGAACAGACATAGACCCTTCTGATCCTTTTCGCATCCTGCAGGGTATGAAGTTTCAGTGCATCTCTGCTATGGTAGCAGATAATGCATATGTTCTAGCTGCCAAGGAGACATCCCAGAAGGGGGTCGAAGCAATGACTCTTGGTAGTGACTAAACGAACCTCGAAAGCTGGAACATATCCCGATGGAGCGGATGGGTTAGGTTAGTTTGCCTGCGAAAACCAAAACAGGTAGTGATACGATTGCTCGGGAGCGTAAGGGCTGGAGAGAGTCGGGGCCAAGCGCGATGGGTAGATCCGTTCAGTGCAGTCCAAGAATGGAAATGGGTGGCTCCAGGTAGTGGGTGTGCGCTTAGGGGATATGAGATGGGTGCATGAAAGCCAAGCCTGGGTAATCTGTGACAAGGCCGGGAGATTGGTGAAAGGGAGAAGGTGTTTAGCTGGCCAGAGGGCTAGGTATCAGGGGGTGGTGACCTGTCCATTCGTTGTAGTAGCTCGTCAGTGAGCAATAGGACATGAAATTGCAGGTCCAACAAAAAGTTAGGGACTCCAGTAAGCAACGCTGGTGGGAACATTGCAGAAAACATGCAGCGCATAACAACTGCAGGCACCCCAATGGGTATAGACAGGGGTGATGCTTGCCGTAGGGAGGAGGAACCCGCAGGTGTATTTCAGGTGCGGTGTTAGCTAATGGCACTGGAACGAATGAGGTCAGTGTCATAGAGCCAAAAAAGAGTGAGGTGTCTGCTATTAAGGTCTCCGGCGAGAGAATGGAGGCTCATAGCAACTGTCCGGTAGAGGCAGAACGGTCGATGCCCATGGGCATGGTGGCTCCCGTGCATGCTTTTGACAGTCAGCGGAAGGTTGATGGGAAAAAACGGAGTCGTGAGGGAAAGGGTACAAGATCTCCCAAGCCGCAGGACTGCGTGCCAAACCCTTTCTTGTATAAAGGGAGGAGGCTCAGGTTCTGTGATTTGGACTTTAGAGCTAGAAGTGTGTGGCGTTTGTCAGTTTTTTTTTGGAGCAGGGGAGTGTGTGTCTGAGCATAATTTTGGGGTTAAGTTTTAAATTTCCGTCGAGGGTATGTGACATTCCATGTCGGTGAGTGTCACATGGGCCCCGCAGAGATGATGTAGTAATTCCGTGCTTTTTCTTGTATATGTCGTGGCCCGATCGTAGAAATGACCACATCATGAAGCGCCCGATCATTTCATGAAATTGTCGCATTTCATTATATATATAACACACTCTATTGCCACATCATGATATGCCTTGGGCCGATACATGAATAGAAATAGTTTGTCGATATGCCTAACTAACGCAGGTCAATTTCATGACATGGCCAAACAAAACTAATCATTTCGCCCTTAGAGGCATTGAAACCCTTTGCATATGTGCTTCAATCATGGTGGTCGTAAGCAACGTCAATGCTCTTGGTTAGAAGCGAATAATAATACGTTAATTGAAGAAGTGCAGTGAAATGTAGTTACGATACGAAACTATGCGAGCTTTATGCTAGTCAAGCAAAAACCGAGCGCAACGTCAAAAAGCCATGGAGTTTGGAACGTATTTCACAGGCTACTATCTAACTCATAATCATAATTTAATTTAGCTCTCTTTTATATTGCAATCTATTTATGTCTGTGTTGTATTTCTATCGATGTAACATTACCTACATTGAACAGATGCCAAATGCTTAATATCTCTAAAGTTAAATTTTAGGTTATACAAAACAACGAAAAGTAGGGCCACCGCACAACGACAGTCTATGGACTACTACTGGCTTTCGAAATACGACATAATGGAAACGGGGGACGAGGAGTTAGTAATTTTTTAGAAGAAATGCATTGACGATCCTACTGTACGTATGATTCTGATTGAAAAATATTTTGAAACACTTACAGAAGTGCATAAAGCTGTCAGACATGGTGGTCGGCTAAAAATGATTCAACACATTAAAAACAAGTTCTACATTCCAAAAAAGGCTATTGAGATAATTGTTGATCTGTGCTGTGTATGTGAAATCCAAGAAACGGTATTGTAACCAAGCCTATAATTTCAACATATTTTAACGCCCGAGGGCAAGCAGATTTAGTGGATCCGCAGTCTGCTCCAGACGAAGAATATAAATAGCTAATGAATACCAAGATCATGCAACAAAGTTCTTATACCTCAGACCGCTAAAAACAAAGAGAGCTGCAGAGGTAAAATCTGAAGTTTTAAAAATATTCTTGGAATTGGGGCTCCATGTATATTACAAAGTGATAATGGAAAAGAGTTCACCACGCATGTTATAGAAGAAATGGTGATGCTGTGGCTGGAATGCATATTCATGGTAGTCCACGACGTCCTCAAACACAAGGTAGCATAGAAATAATCAATCAAGACATAGAAAGCATGTTGCAGTGTTGGATGCAAGATAATAAATTTACTAAGCGGTCTGTAAGCTATTATTTTGTCCAATACTATAAAAACTCCTCTTACCATCGAATAATTGGTTGATCTCCTTACTGTGCGTTATTTGGTTGTGATCCGAAAACGATTTTAAAAGGATATAATATTCCGGAAAGTGTTATTGCATCAATCCAAACGGAGGCAGAAATAGAAAAATTACTTACAATGAGTGTTCTGTTGTGGAGAACAATGAAACAATTAATTTAACACCGGGCACCGATGATTTTTTAATACCACATTTTATTAAGGATGGTCAATTAATGATACTGCGGAGAACATTATTGAAGTACTGGGGACATAAAATATAGAATCAGATTCTCCTGATATATCTGATGATCAGATAATATAATATGTCTTGTCTGCGGAAACCAAACATTCTCTTGTAGTTTGTGTTCCAAACCAGTGAACAAATTATTTATGGGCTCTCTAATAGTGAACAAATGATCATATGTTTTGTGTCTTCTTTGCAAAAGTGAACCAAATAATTTAAATGAGAGAGAACAAGCTCATAGAGGTATCAAGCGTGCTCGGAAGAAAATGGTCGATGATACTCCAAAAAGCTTCCTTTGTCATAAATTGGTAATTCTGTATTTTTAAATGTTCCAAAAGCCGACCGTAGACCTCTTGATACCAAATATATTGCGGGAAAAATAGTTGACTTTAGAAAGGGGGTTTACAAAATTGAGCTAGTTCGGGACTATAAAAAATTGGTTTTCTCGGAAGGACCTACAACCTTCATCTAAAGATTACAATGAAACCATCTCAGAATTGTTTATATCATTGCGTCAAGCTGTTACTTACCACTATGTTTGGAGGTCAAGGCTTCCATAAATGCTCATGCAAACCTGCAAAAAACCAATGCCACACAAACAGATGTGCGTGTTTGTACTTGGAAGTGCCACCAAAGTTTGTCATGCCCCAACAAATGACTGAGCGCCTGAGATTGCCTATAGTTTCTTAATTTCTGTATTTTCTTAAAGTTGTTTTTTGTGATACTTTATTCAATTTTGAATGAATACTCTATTTATGCCATATGAAGTTTTTTTTTGTGATAGACTGTGCCATTTTGAATAAATAATAAAATTCGATTTTTATAATATCACTAATTACTCTAAACGTAATATTTTTAAAGTTTATAATAGCAATAAAAAACTTATTAATTATATTGTATTTTTAATAAAATCTTTTATGGGCATCCTAAATTAACGATATGATCAAACGTGGACGGACAAATCGACAAACGTTAACAATTGAACGATACGGTCAGTATTAGTTGGCCAGATTATGAAATGAGACCATTTCATGAAATGATCGGGCGCTTCATTTGGTCATTTCTACGATCGGACCACGACAAATACACTGCTTCGATTCTCAATTACATTCTTCCTCTCTCCATTTCTAAGGATTTTTTGAGCATTTGAATAGACAACAACTGTACAGTACGAACCCATGCTGAATTAAAAGTCAAATTGTAAAGCAAATACACAGAAGAAAAGCAATGCTCAATCCAAGGCACTACGAAGGCACTGAGCTATGATGGTCTACATTCATCCATCGCTGTGGGCATGTTATAATGGCGGACGCACAGTGAGACATCTGGCGGATTCAGATGACAACATCAGACTTGCAAAAGGTGGATATGCTGAAATGCAATGGCGGACTGACGGGTGGCAGCATCGGTGATCGACTTGCTCGCTGTGCATTATGGGTCTCGCACCTGATTGGTGGCGTTTTTCAGAAATCGCCTGAAATTCAAACACAATTGGAATTTCAGAAAACGCCTGGGCGATGCCTGAAAAAACGCTGAGAGTTCAAAACGGTGAATGTGAATTGACCACGTTTTTTGAGAAGAGCGAGAAACGCCTCCGATTCCAAAACGCCGGCGATAAACAGTGATGTGAACCGGCCTTAACTCATTAGTAATTTCAATTATTTAAAATTGTTCCATTTTTATGATGTTATATCATTAAAGATTTTCTCCAAATATTATTTGTCTCGTTTACTCCGATCACGTTTACTCTGATCACTCTGCTTATTTACACGTGACAGAGAAACAGGCCTCTAACAACTGTGCACGCTTGTAGAAATGTCAAGTCTACTTAAAACTGTTGTTATTGCAAATTCAATGCGTTACACCCTCTGCACAATTTACACTGAAATTACCAATGATTATGAGATTTTGTTGGTCACTATCGATAACAATCTCATTCTTAGTACAGTCTACCGTCCACCCTCTGGTCATTTTCCAATTTTTTTAGATTACATTTCTTCAATGCTCCTAGACGTTACTTTGGCAAATAAAAAACTAATTATAATGGGTGACTTTAATCTTAATTTTTCCAAAACTTCAACTAGTTCAGATAATCTTTTAGACCTAATGTCCAGCTCCGCACTCTCCCATACAATTTATTTTTTTACCCATTACTCCCCAGCTCATAATATATATTCTGTCATCGATCAATGTTTTGCTACCCTTACTGATAATTGCTTAAGTGGCTCTATTGACCTGTTCATCTCTGACCATTTCCCAAATTTTTTCATCTATGCTCCCCTAACAGTTTCTAAACCATTATTCCATACAAGTAAACATAGGCTAATCACCCCCTTTAGATTAGCTATTTTCCATTCCTTCCTCGAATTATCTGACTGGTCAGCGATTTTTGGCAATCTCATCTATGCTGATATCCTAATGGATAAGTTTATAATATAAATTTCAGTTGGTCTAAATCGCTATTTCCCTTTTATTTCTTCACCTTCTAGAACCAAACAACCTTTTAGAAAACCTTGGATGAATGATTATACAGGGCAATCCAAATCGTATGTAAAACAATTTAAGGGGGTATTATAGAAGTCAAGGTAAACACAAAAAGTCCAATGAACATGGGTCCGAATTTGAACGATAACTGAGATATGAACAGAAATAAAAATGCCGCCACCAAGATCAACAAGTTAATAACTCAGGTTCTGTAAAGCCTAGATTAATGAAATTTGGAGGAATAACAGGGTACATAAAACTGTGTATACCGTTAAAATTAATCGAATTCCAACAAGTTACTCATTCAACATCGTAACACGTGTTCACTTGTGAGTACTAACCAGCACTTGTTACAATTTTGACTGCGTAACTCGGAAAGCAAACTGGAAAGCAAACTCTACAAGATAGCAATTGGAAATTTTTCTCTATCTTTAATAGTTTTCGAGTTAGCAAATGGATGACCTTAAATTTGGGGATCAAAGCCAAATTTGAGTGCGGCAATGAATTCCCCACCCTCCTATTACCTATAAACCACACTCATCAGATCTCGCCTCCCTGGCAGCTTTGAGATATCTGCCTTGTTACCAGACTTTTTGGACACCCTGTATATCTCTTTAAGAATGTTTTACATAGAGCTTGGAATTTTTAATTTTACACGGAGTGGCCAGATTATTATGACGACATGTCGTTTGTAGACAACATAGGTATCATTCCGCGCTGAAGTTGCTAGAGGGGTAGACCATTAAAAATAAGGAAGCAGATTGTTTACTACGACAGTAGAAGTGATAAGTTAATAAGATACCGTATGGGTAAACCACGCGAATTAGCTGCCTTTGAACGTGGGATGATTGTTGGCGCTCGGAGCCATGAAGCGAGTATCAGCAAAACAGCTGCATTCGTTAAATGTTCAAGAGTAACTGTTGTTAAAGTGTTTAAAGACTGGACTGTTAGCCGGAAAACTGGGTCTGAACGTGAGAGTTGTGGCCGTCAGCGAGTAGTCAATGTTCGAGCAGAACGGCGAGTGGCAAGACTGGTATAAGACAACAGAAGAGCAACAGTGCATCAAATTACTGCAGATTTTAATCAGGGATCCTCTCAAATGATCTCTGAACGCACTGTTCCCCGTACACTGCATCATATGTGATATAGAAGCCAAAGGGTTGTTCGAACAGATTTGCTGTCTCCAGTTAACAAGATAAAACGTCTCCAGTTAGCACAGAAGCACAAGGATTGGGCAGTCGAGCATTGGAAAAAAGTCACATGGTCGGATAAATCACGTTTCCAGTTGTACCATGCAGATGGCAGAGTGAGAATTTGGCGGAAACGGCATGAACCCCATATGCATGGGTACAACCCTTCAAGCTCGTGGGGGCAGTGTTAAGGTTTGTGGCATGTTTTCCTGGCATGATTGGGCCCTTTGGGTACAAAGGTAACTCGCCGCCTAGTTCAGATAGCAAGCTAAAGAATTTTGTGCTGCTGGTTTTGAGGACTTGTGAAACGATGGGAAACATTGTAGGGAGATTATGTGGAGAAATAAAAATAGTTTTCAAGGCAGTAGTCTATTTGTTTCTTTATTTCTTTTCTATTTTGTGACTTACTTATTGACATCCCCTCTTACAAGGGCATACAAGGATTAAAAAATTGCAAGTAATGTAATGTCAGAGACTTCCTTCTAATCATAATCTAAAACGTCATTTATGAACGGTATTTATTATGTATTTCGTGTTAATAAAATGAAAAGAAGAGACTATAGGACAGACCGACATTTATCGTGAAAAAAAAGCGCCAATTAAATCATTTCCTTTTTGTTATAAGATGAGAGATTACTTCTTAACGCGGAAGATTTTAGAACTTCCTTCAAATGTATTTAGTTTTCTAAACTTCCTTCAAATTCTTCTATTTTTAGTCTCCTAAACTAGAGAAGCCAATGCAAGCTATATATAAAAAAAGAAAATAATGAAGTTAAAAATGCATTTTCTTTATTCAACTTATATATGAATTGTTTTGTCGGCCTTATTGACATCACCTATCGTTTATTCTAATCGGTCCTTTTATAGCGTTTAAATGCTAAACTAAGTATCCAACTCATGTAGCATAATCGAAAAATTAAAAAAAAAATCAGATGAAAAAATTAATAATTTACTTCTTCTATAAAAAAATTTAGTAATTTGGAGTTATAAAAAACAATCTATAATGACTTATATGATAGTACACAGTAAAATGCTTCAGAAAGTCGGATACGTCGAACTTCTATTTTTATGCTCGAAGATCGGATACCACAGTTTATACAGGGTGATTCAGAAAGGTAGGTCAAGAATGAAATGCCATGTACAGTTTGTAGCGGGGAACAAAATTTTTCCTATAAACATGGGTCCGGACATGCATCCTTACAGAGATAATGCAACTTGTACGAGGTAGGAATGACATTACAATAGGTGTTCAAAATGCCGTCCATGAGCCTCGATGCAGGAGTTTGTGGTGTTTAAAACGCCCGGCGATGTGGGTGATCACGAGCTGGAAAACGCTGTTGGTAAATCCTTTCCGCTTCAGTAGCATTACCCTGTGCCTCGCCGTAGACGAAATACATGTCCGCCAGCTCCGCATTAGTCAAGCGTTCCATTGTACGACAATGGAGTTACATGTTTCGTTTCCTCTCTTTTAAAGGAGAGAACGAAAACAATTTACATGTTTAGATCCTAATTTACTTGGACCCTACCATTACCGTCTGGGTAACGCACATCCATTCCTATCTCGTACAAGTTGCATTATCTCTGTAAGGATGCATTTCCGGACCCATGTTTATAAGAAAAATATTGTTTCCCGCTACAAACTGTACATGGCATTTCATTCTTGACCTACCTTTCTGAATCACCCTGTATTATGGTCCTTAATAAATGTTAAATTCTTTTGACAATTTTTCAATGGGCTGTACGGCCCTTCACAAATTTTTGTTGGACGATGCGGCCCAGGAGATGGACAACCTTAGATAGTCGTTATTTTATTAAGAAAATGGGAAATAAATAACAGTAAAATTTATATGTATGCAACTGTTTTATAACGATATCTGTGAAGATTTAACTTATTTTATGCTGTCGAGTCATAAAAAATGAAAATAAATGCATGCAGATATACAAAAATAAAATGCAAAATTATAATAACTCTCACTCATCGGAAAAAGTTGGCATTAGTAATGTAAAACAGCAAAGAAATTGCCATAATAAACGTGATTCAGAATATGTATCTAGTTTCTAAAGAGTACTTGTTAAAAAGTTTTAAATTATCTAAAAATCGCTGTGTACTTTTGCGCAAATCCTTACAATATAGAATGAAAATTTTTGATTCTTTCGGCGCTACAGAGAGGAGTTAACTAATTTCATTTATCCCATTTTAAGCCAAAATTTAAATTTTAAAAATAAATTGTATAGTTGCAATGTTAGCTTTGTTACTGTTTATTTATAAGGGTCGTACAAATGAAAACGAAAATTTGTGTGGAAAAAAAAGACGATGTGTAGGACCGTAAGTTTTTGTTTTCAACAATTGCGAAACCACACTGCAAATTGAAGGAGTGCTTCAAACAACAGATTTTTTTCAGTGATCGCTTCGTCCAAACAACAAAATGGAGTCAACAAAACAGGAACAGAAAGCAGTAATTCGTTTTTTGCCATATGAAGGAGTTTCAGCTTCTGAAATGTAGAACGTCTATGGAAATGACGGCCAAACCTTCACTCGTGTTTGGGCATGTAGCAAGAGGTTTTCGGGGGGACGATCATCATTGCAAGATGATGAACGACCTGGAAAAGCAAACCGCGCAATCACGGATGATTCCAGAGCCAAAATAGACGCTGTCTTAAAGGAAAACAGAAGAGTTTCAATCGATGTCGTGGTTGCTAAAACTGGCCTTAGTCGTGGAACTGTTCACTCCATTATCTGGAACTTCTGCACAACAGAAAAACCTGTTCATAATGGGTCCTGCATCATTTGACATCAGAACAACTTGGAGTTCGAATGACCATGTCCCTGCAACATTTGACTCGTAATGAACAAGGAGAGAGTTTTCTCGACAGAATCGTTACCGGGGATAAAACTTGGTGCTTTCATTTCCAGCCCGAAAGCAAACGTCAAAGTCGTCAATGGAAGAATTATGGGTCACCACCCCCGAAAAAAATCAAAAGCAATCACAAACAGCACGGGGAAGGTTATGTTGACCGTGTTTTTTGATCGCAAAGGCCCGATTTTACTGGACTTTCTTGAAAAAAACACCACAGTTAACGCAGCACGATATGGGGAAACATTGAAGGCACTGCGCGCGGCCATCAAAAATGCAAGCGTCCTGGACTTCTTGCAGAAGGAGTGCTTCTTCTCCACGACAACGCGCGTCCTCACACCTCGAAAGCAACGGTAGACCTCATCAAAAAGTTCAACTGGGAAGCAATGCAGCATCCACCTTACAGCCCTGACTTATCCTCATGTGACTTTCACGTGTTTGGGGATCTCAAGAAACGTGAATGGCCGCAGGTTTCAGTCGGACGATGAAGTGAAGGAAGAGGTTTTGGAATGGTTCCACACGCAACCGAAAGACTTCTTCCATAAAGGATTTACACGCCTTGTTACACAGTGGGTTAAATGCCTTAACGCATTTGGAGAGTTTTTAAATTCCTTGTATACACCTTGGATAAAATAAATAATTTTCGTTTTCATTTGTACGATCCTTATATATAACCCTCACACACGCGCACAGTGATTATACAGTGATTATACATCTCTATGTATTCTATCTCGTTGTCTGTACCCCCTTCTCTCTATATACAAAAGAGGACATCATTGACTGACTCACTGACTCATCATCGCACAGCAAAATCTACTGGGGACACCGACTCGAAACATGGTGGGGTCATAGGACGGATAGCATAGGGCGTGCAAAGACGGGGTTTTTCGAAATTCGCACCCCCTGCCCTCCCAGGGGGGCAGAAAGGAGTTCCACGTTCGTTGGCCTAGCCCCGTCCCCAATGAACGCAGATCTTCGAAATTTTGCAAGAAGGTTTATAGCTACCGTCCCAAAAAAGTAGTTTCCCCGATTTTCGATATTTGAATTTTAAGGGTGCAAAAACTGAAAAAAAAATCGATTTTGGGGGATGTTTCACAATATTTTTTTAAATTTTGATGCAACTTCGCGGAAAATAAAGGTAAAGCATCGAAACTCGGAGGGAAGCTTCTCAGGTATATTTCAAAAAAAAAAAAAAAAAAAATTTCTGTTTTTTTCGATTTTCGCTTTGTGAAAGGGGCCAGGGGGGTCCAAAGATTGGACCCCCGTTTTGGGTTTTTGTCGCCTAACTCCAATGCGGAAATGCAGAGAGCTTCAAAATTGCGCACGAGGATGTAAAAGACGTATATAAAAAGGAAGCATTCATTAGTTTTTGAAAATCGGTTTTAAGGGGGGCAAAAATCCAAAAAAAAAATACCAAAACCGGCCTAATTTGACGTTCGCGTCCTGTCAACACACTCTGCGGTAAATTCACGTACGACTTTGATATTTGGACCAACAAGAGTTTACATAATTTACAAAAAAAAACTAATTTTGCTTTTTTTCTTTTTTTTTCCCTTTGCCCCCCCTATGGCCATCCGTAAAAATATGCGATTTCTCGCAGTTTTTCCAGTATTTCGCGAGTAAATTTAGGTCTAGATTTATGAAATTTGGTACGGTGATGGCAATTACCGAGATCAACTGTCTGCTTAGCTTATTTTTTGATTATCTGGATCCAATTTTTCGCATTTTTACCAGATTTTTATTTTTTTGGTTTTCATAAATTAACATACAAACTCGCATGTTGAAAGCTTAGTATTTACATTGGTCATAAAATACAAAAAAGACTGCATCAAACTCACTCAGCTATAGACAACATTCCAAAACGAGCGAAGTCGAGTAGAACTGCTAAAGGGCCATAGTTGGAGAGGCCATCCACTGGAAGCATTTTAAAAGAATTCTTTTCGATTGTTCAATATGAACTTTTACTAAATTAATTCAAGCTTTTTTCATGTGTTTATTTTATCTGTATATTCACATTCAGATATTGCAAAATTTCATCAAGAAAGAGCCTGAGCAATGCCAGGTATATCAGCTAGTCTTAAATACAAATGTAGTTATCCAAATTCCAATAAAGGGAGTGAATAGGAAGTTGAGGGTGCTCTTTCTCATGATGGCACTTACAGTGCTGTCAACATGCTTTTCAGGGGGAAATCCTGAGATCACGCATTTCCTTCGGAAGTTTGCCGGCTGCACGTTAAAGAACCCTTGCGAGGCAAAATTTGCGGCCCCTATAACGCCGTCCTGAAATGACCATAGCAGTTGAAAAGGACGTTAATACCAAACAAACCAAACCAACCTGTCAACATGCAAATTAGGACACATGCAAATCATATCTACTAAATCGAAGGAGATACACAAAAAAAACAATTACAAATTTGTTCAGCATCAAATAAGCAACAAAAAAATAATTTCTAAATCCGATGAACGAATCGCCCAGAAACCTCATAAAAAAAAATCTGTGCAATTGGACAATCACCTCTTGTATTGTTTGTTGCTTACGAACAGTCAAATGTACAAATTAAGTCTTTACAGTCAATCCATAAGGTGTTCAATGTGACGTCTACCTGCACCGTTGCAGATCCTGTTGTAGGATGAGTGGTGTAGCATAAACTATGTCCTTGTCGTAGCCCTACAGGAAAAAATCAAGCGGCATCAGATCAGGTGATCGTGATGGCCAATAAACAGGTCCTCCTCGGCCTATCCATTGATCCAGAAACATCTGCAAACGTTCGCGGACAATTAATCTGTAATGTGCTGGTGCTCCATCATGCTAATGCCACATGTGCTGGTAAGAGGCTAGTGGTAAAGCATCAACAAAACCCATCACTAGAATGTTGAGAATTTCATCCCTGTATCGTTCTGCTGTGAGAGTTCCTTCATAAAAGTATGGCCACAGTGGAGCCTTGTTAAGGGTTAGCAAGAAATAAGTTTCCCACTTCAGAAGGTTGTGGAATGCGTTCTATTGGTCCAAATGAGATAAAATTTGAACTACATATAATTCAAATGATGCGCTTAACATTTATTAAATAAAAAATTTTAAGTACAAATATTCACTAATAGATGGCGCTCTAACACAAATTGTATTTCTTTGCATATAAGGAAAATGTGAAACATATGCGTTACAGCGCATGCCTATTAGCATTGTTCTCTGGATAAAAAGACGGCGGATTCTGCACGAGTATTCGTTACTGCTGTGCACATCATGCCTACGTTGCCTGAAAAAGCGCTACTGGTAAAATTGTTCTATGGTTCTGCGATGCGATTAGTGCACATTGTTGAACATATTGAGCAGTTGCCATATACGCGTAAATGTGTTTACGTGTATTACAACGCCACCTATCAGCGGATTTTTGTACTAAAATTTTTTATTTAGTAAATGTCAAGCGTATCATTTGAATTATCTGTAGTTCAAATTTTATCTCATTTGGACCAATAGAATGCATTCTACAACCCTCTGAAGTGGGAAACTTATTTCTTGATCCCACACCACACATTTATCCTCCAGTTCCCTTGATGTGTTGCTTCTTGCAGCCATCGAGGATTCTCTTCTGCCAGTAATGAAGATTACGCCTGTTGACAAATTCATCCCGGGAAGAGTGGGCTTCATCTGACCATAACACCTCGGCAATAAAGTTCGGGTTATCATCAAGGCGACAAAGAAACCAGTTGCAGAAGGTGGTGCCACTGATGTAATGTGGTGACTGTGTACGTGAAACGATGTGGATGCAGGATCCTGATGACAGTTCGTTGAGAACAACCAGTATCTGTAGCAATTGCTCTGCTCCTTATGTGAGGGTTTGCAGCAACTGCTGCCAAGATTGCCGCTGTAGTTTCCTCATCAGTCTGCGTCCTTGGTCGACCTTGACATTGGTGAAGATGGACAGTTCCTCTATTAGAAATTCTTGTATAATTTGTTTGATTGCACGACGCTTGGATGGCGTTGATTTGGGTGTCTTTCTTTATTAAATTAAAAACTTTATTAAATTTTATGCATTTTATCCAGTACACTTGACTGTTAGCTAGATGAAGCTTACAGCATCTACTGTAAATTTTAATCTTTTAATTGGCGAATACAAATACAAGTAGAGCAATTAGTAATATAAATATATGTAATGCAGCACAATCCCAATAAAAATATTTTTATTTTAGAGATCACTATTGCCTTCTGAAAAGCTATATTTCTTTTTTTTTTTGAAATTAGTTTCCAACCTTTCTGAATAGTCTTTCACGTGGAATGGAAGTGGCGGGAGAACAAATATTTTTTGGCTACCTTTGACCTGCCTGAATATGTCCATACTCTCTGTTTACAGCGCTTTAGGGTTTGTGAAGCGTGTTGAAGCAGAACAAAAATATTTAATCCAAACTATAAATCAAAGTAGAATGCTGAGCTTTAGATAAGCTCGAATAAATTTGGAGTCAGACTGTGGTTCGGCAAACAAGGTATTTTGGCAGATCGTGCACCGCCTCCTTGGAAACAAGTCTCTTTCACACCAACTATTAAGAGTTCAGATGGGAGGCTTCTGAGAACGGAGGAGAGCATATTGCACAGATGGAAGGAATACTTTGCATCTCTTCTTAATCTGGTGACAGCAACAACTGAGGCACATAAGGTGCTCCTTGGAGCGGAGAATAGTCACGATAGTATCACCGAAGCAGAAGTCGGATGGGCAATTAAGTCTCTGAAGACTGGCAAAGCTGCTGGTGATGATGAAATATGGTCCGAGATGTTAAAGGGCTTAAATAAGAATGGTATCCTTGGCTGACTCGGGTGTGTCAGATTGCTTGGATATCTGGCAAGCCCCTTAAGCAATGGCAGACAGGAATTGTGATCCCTATCTTCAAAAAAGGAGATCAGAGAGATTGCAACAACTATCGAGGCATCTCTTTGCTCAGCATTCCTAGGACAGTGTACACTAAGTGTCTGGAGAAGAGAAGTCGGGAAATAGTCGACTCCAAACTGTCGGGGGAGCAGTGTGGTTTCCGAACTGGCCGAAGCACGATGGATCACATCTTTGCTCTAAGGCTAATTTTTGAGAAATCCTGGAGGTATGCAAAAGATGTCTACGCTTGCTTTGTGGACCTCGAAAAAGTATATGACAGAGTTCCTCGGGAGAAGCTCTGGCACGTATGGCGAGGATGGGCACTTTCTGGTTACTGTCATGTCTCTGCACGAAAGCTCTGAGATGTGTGTCCGGATAAACGGCATTAAGTCAAGACCATTCACCGTGGGTGTTGGACTCCGCCAAGGGTGCTTACTGTCGCCCCTCTTGTTCATTATCTTTATGGACTGGATAGACAGGGACAGCCGAAGCGATGAGCGTGTTTGTGTGGGCGACTGCTTGGTGGAGAGGTTGCTCTTTGCTGACGACCTGTCTTCTCGCATTAACCTTCAGCATGCACTAGACAGCTTTGCAGCATCCACATGCAGGTTTCAGTGTGGCAAAAAATGAGAATCTGGACCTTTCAATAGAGCCTGCTCAGTACGCTATCCATTTAGGGGAGCCCTATTGAGACAGGTGGAGAAGTTCAAGTATCTCGGGATTGCATTCATGAGTGATGAGCGGCAAAAAAAAAATTGGATAGTCGGATCGGTGCAGCAAGCTGTGCCAGGCGTGACCTGTGGCGATCCGTGGTAACGAAATGCAAGCTGGAAAACAAAGCCAAGCTCTCCATCTTCAGATCTATCTTTGTCCCTATTCTCACCTATGGGCATGAGTCTCGGGTAATGATCGAAAGAGTGCGATCACAGATACAAGCGGCCAAAATGAGATTTCTGGAAGGTGTGGCAGGTGTCTCCCTACTAGATAGACTGCACAGCAGCACAATAAGGGAGTCTTTAAGTGTTGAGCTGCTACTTCTCCGCATTGAGAGATCTCATTTGCGCTGGTATGGTCACGTGATACGGATGTCACAAACTGGTCTTCCTAGGCAGTTATTTTCCAAGCCGGTGGGTAAGAGACCACGGGGTCGGCTTAGAACCAGGTGGCTAGAATACATGGAGAATCCGAGTCGCTTGGGTATTATCAAGGAGGACATGCGCCTGATAGCGGAATATCGCGATCGCTGGAGATCCTTCATAGGGCTGCTGCCCCCGTGACCCTAACGGATAAGTGGGTTTATAAAGTAAGTAAATAAGTAAGTAAAATTATAACCGAGTAAAATCAAGTGGAAGCATTTTATGTGCATCGTGCGCAGCATTCGATGTGTCCTGGAGAACTGATTTCTTTCAGCTGGAATTGAAGTAAAAACCTGCTATCTTCTCGGGTTAATTGCAGGGAAAAACTGATTGCAGACAGATCCAGGGAAAAACTCCTTCCCGTCGTGGGATGCTGCCGAATGACTCCAATTTCCCCAAATGCGTTAAACTAGTAGGTTAAAATAACCAAGTTTGGCTTTAAGATATCGAGAGTAAAGTGCGAATGCAACAATAGATTATCAATTAGTGAATAACAGAGCACATAGACACAAACGATGGAAAAATGGAATTAGATAAGTCGTATAAAAATATTATCAGAGAACGGAAAATTAATCAAATATTATTTATTAGAAACAAACGGTCATGTACATCCATGAAGAAAAAAACCAAGTCGTAGTTTTCGAAATCGTGCGAATTTTCACCAAGTGGCCAGTAACCGGGTTAATGTAGTTGCATTGGAGTAGATGCATGAAATCGAAACTCTCCTTGCATGCATTGCTCTAAAAGATATCCTAACACCGTGGTAGAACAAACTATAACGGGTGAATATGGGTATCCATTGTATCGTCGAACTTCACCACATTAGGACGAGTTCACATATAAAGTATGATAACGTTGCCAAGAAATTATTTAGGCTAGGGACGTCATTCGCGTGGAATTTTGGAATTGTTGAATATTTAGATGAACAAATGATTTTTTAAAGTGAATTTTTTATGATTTTTTATTCTACGAGAGGAGTTCAATAAGTAATGCAACACATTTTTTTTTTTCTCGGCCAATCTTGGTTGAAAAAACTGGACATTTCTTGTGGAACATTTTCAAACATTTCCGCTTCGTCTCGTATAGTTTCATTGATGTCCGATAGGTGACAGCGCTATAGTGAGCTGTTAAAATGGCGTCTACAATGGAGGTGCGTTCCAAACAACGGGCAGTGATTGACTTTCTTTTGGCGGAAAACCAGGGCATCTCAGATATTCATAGGCGCTTACATAATGTCTACGGTGATCTGGCAGTAGACAAAAGCACGGTGAGTCGTTGGGCAAAGCGTGTGTCATCATCGCCGCAAGGTCAAGCAAAACTGTCTGATCTCCCGCGAGCTGGCCGGCCATGCACAGCTCTGACTCATGCAATGTCGGAACATGCGAACACTCTCATTCGAGCAGATCGACGGATCACAATCAAACACCTCACTGCTGTACTTGACGTTTCTGTTGGTAGTGCTGTCACAAATGTGGATGATGAAGCAGTTATTGATGCAGCACGACGTTGGCTCCGACATCAACCAGTGGAATGGTACAGGCATACAGGCCCTCACTTCAAGATGGCGTAAAGCCGTAGCATTGAATGGAGATTACGTTGAAAAATAGTGTTGTGTAGCTAAAAGATTGGGGAATAACTTGGTGTATTTGAATGCTGAATAAAACAACCCCCTTTTTCAGAAAAAAATGTGTTGCATTACTTATTGAACTCCCCTCGCATATCGGTTATTAGCAAGTTTAGAATAAGTCCATCTGCAGTAATGAACGATACTTTTTTTTAAATAAGGGTATTTATCATGAACATTTCAAATTATTATATCTTCTCTTCCCATGGGTCGACTGTGATAAAACAAAGCCTACAGGTTGCCACAAGCTCTTCCAAACTCAAGTATGTGGCGAGCGAAATAGGAGAACTACAGCCACAGCCAGGGCTGAAGAAACGTCAGATCAAAGTATTGCTTCATTTTCATTCTATTCCTTTCTCTTTCGAAACCACATGCATTATTCTACACATATGTACAAGTCGGATAGAATCTCAGATTTAAGAAAACATAGAGAAAATATGTTTTCTTTAATCTGTGGTAGAACTGCTAGAAGGCCATAGTTAGTGAGCGCCATGTATTGGGAGCATTTTAAAAGAATTCTTTTCGGTTTTTCAATAGATTTATACTATATTAATTCTAACCTTTTTTCATGTGTTCATTTTCATGGTATATTCACATTCAGATATTGCAAAATTTCATTAAAAAGGAGCCCGAGCAACGCCGGATATATCAGCTAGTTCATATATATATTTTACCAATGTTAAAAAAAATTAATTCACATCTTAGGGTTTTATAAGCTCATCCATCTCTTTGATCATGATTAGATAATACAACGGTTGCAGTTTTCATGTACCATTGTGAAATACGCTTTGCGGACTATGCTAAAGCATCGTGCAACGTTTCACATCCATCGGTTTTGTAGTAGTAGATATTAATCTAATTGTAGGCGACAATCTGCAGACACACACACAAACACAAACAAATCATAATTCCTAAGTACGGAATATGATTTTTTCTTTCACAAATTTTCAGATCTTCAAAATGTAAATATTGATGTACAGTCGTCAAAGGGAAATAATCCACACTTGAATTTTACTCTAAGTTTTACCGTTTCAATTTTAATTTATTTTTAATAATTTAAGATTACATTTAGAGTTAACATTATTAAGATTATTAAATTTAAATAATTATAATTAAAAAAGCTATTAACACAACACATTAGCATGACATGAAATATTAAGTATTAAACTCGTGTGGATCATTTCCTTTGGTTGACTGTACATGGGTAATTCTCACGAAAATGGTACAAATCATGTCCGCTACTTTTGAATTTTTTTTCTGAAAACTTCAAAAATGCTACCAATTAAACCATATTTTTTTATTTATTCTTCATTTAATTCTGTACAATCAGGTATTTATTGTTTTGACTTAAGTGATTTATAAAAGTCTTAATTTTTTTTTATTTGAAGAACAAGTACGACAAATCTTGATGTCCCAACTTCAAATCAATATGAGTTAAAACATCTAATACTATAATTCTCTTATCCGTCTGTCTGATCGTCCAAGGCCGACAAAGAAAGTTATAGCAATCCCTCAAAGCCAGGGATTGAATTAAATACTCAGTTATTGTTGTGAATTAAATAAATAAACTGAAAAATGTTTAGTGTTGATTTTTTTTATGCAGATGAACAGTATATTGTTGCAGAATATAAGTTTTGAAATCCATTGATGCTCCACTTTCATTTCTCTACCCTTCAACCTGTACGTTTGACACTCGTCAGGTGACGGGTGGAATTCTAGTTATTTAAGGAAATTGCTTAAATACTACACCTATGTAAATTATCAATTACATTACATCGCTTACATAAAAATAATTTTAACAATAAATTTCAGGCCGGCCAGGTGGCCGAGAGGGCTAGGGAATAGGCTTTCTAGTTCCCGAGTCCGCCTGGTCGGAGGTTCGAATCCCGCCGTGGGTATGGATGTTTGTGTTTGTCCCGGGCTGCGTACAGATATAATTTGTGTAAAAGGCGCAAAATGACCTTAGTAGTCGAGGCCAAAAATTCTAATAAACCAACCAACCAATAAATTTCATTAAAAATATTATTTTAATAAGGAAAATTGTTTCCTAGTAATGTCCCAACATTTTATGCATATTGGAATGTACAATATGTTATATCCATTTCAAAAATAAAATAATAAATTAAATTGAACCTGGCAACAATTTTGAGATGACTAAGTAGTACAATTTCCATGCTTAGTCAGCCATTTTGGATTCCACAGTCAACAAGCAAGACTCCTTTTTCTCTAATAGTTAATTTTAGGTTTTTAATGTCCACTATGTTACATTTAAATTAGTGATTTAAAAAAAGTTTTTCCCCTGAAATTGCATATAAACTAGTAAATTTAATATTATTTTTTCATTTAATATTATTTTCTCAATTATTACTTTTTTATTTCTATTAGAAAAGCTTTTTTTTTATACTTAATTGTCCACTGTGTTATTAGTCCACTCTGTTACATACTCTGGGAATATCATGCTTTTGCATGAACAATGAGAATCTTTGTTTTTGTTTTGAGAAGAAAGTTTATGCTTGCCTAATGAAACAAAATCTTATTACAAACAGAATACCAAGGAATACCAAGTTTCAGATATTTATTTCACTGCTTCGTCGGATGAGTCCAGTGGTGTATCTGATGATTGCCTATTAAAGAAGGGAATACTAAAAGCGTGAAAGCCTGCGTATACATGCTTCTTGAATTTAAAGCTGGTGGTGCTAGAAAGTTAACATATAAATATGTTATCATGGCTCAAAATTGACATTGAAGAAGATGGCGAAGTTAAAGTGATGAGCTTAAGGATAACAAATAACGAGCGAAAATTATTTAAAACGATTGACACAGATATCTCCTATGTTCATTTGATGAAATTAAAAAATTCCTAGCAGAGCCAAAGTTAAACAATTAGCCATTGAAAGCTTGATATATGTAAAAAGTAAATTTAATACAAAATTTATGAAAGTAGAATTTTGTTTGTCTGCTATTCTTTCAAAATTTACAGATTAACCTATCTACAGCAGTTGTCTCTACTCTGTTACAATTATGTCCACTCTGTTACAGAAGTGTTTTTATTGTAATTTCAAATTAAAAAATCAAAAAAAATTTGAATTAAGAGTATTAACCTGTTTAGATAGATGGAATTGTACCCAGAATAGTGCAATTTTGATCTTTTTTAGCTCTATTTTATATGTTAATCTAATTTTTGCACATACTTTTTCAATTTTGCATTTTGAAGCATGAAAACTATCAAAAAATGTAAATTTACTCTATCATAAAATTTTCCTGCATTCATATAAAATAAATGTTTCTTTGTTTGTGGTGCACAAAAATGCTTTGAAAAAAAAGCGAATTTACATAATTTAATGCAACAACTAGATCCGTAACAGAATGGACATAATCTCCCATAACCAATCAAAAAACTATGAAAACCACATATTAGTACTAAGTTGAGCTAATTAATTTTTACAATACAGATAAATTCAATCTATTTAACATTAATTTAAGTTAGATTAGATAAATTTGAAAAAAAATTGAAACATCAGATGTACCATTTTCGTGAGAATGACCCACATACAACAGACTAAACACATCTATTCATATACAGGGTGAGGCATTTATCTTGAGACAACTGAATATCTCGGAAATTAAGCATTGTACGAAAAATTGCCCAAATCAAAAGTGAATTAATTTGCGGAACAAATTCATTAGTTAAAAGATTACCCCCCCCCTTGTGATGGAAGCTGGGGGGAAGGGGTAACTTTGAGATCTTAAATAGGTACTCCTATTTTTAATGGTATATTCAGATTGTACACACTATTCGAAAAATGTTTTATTCTTGGTGTTTTTTCAATTGATCCAACCGTTTAGGAGATAGAGGACCTGAAAGTTTGGAAGTTTTAAAGTTTTGAACCCAATTTTATCGATGAAGACAAAGAGATAGAGAGTAGGTCTTACAGACATTCCTATTCTACTTTTTAATGGTCTTTAAGAATCCGAAGTCAGAATTTCAAAAATCAATTATTTTTCAATACACACGCACAGACTTGCCTCCGTAGGACTGCAGCCCCCAAACGTTTACTTGTGCACTAAAATATTTTGAATTTTTGAAATTCTGACTTCGGATTCTTAAAGACCATAAAAAAATAGAACAGGAATGTCTGCAGATACACTCTGTCTCTTTTTCTTCATCGATAAAATTGGATTCAAAACTTTAAAAGTTCCACACTTTCAGGACCTCTATCTCCTAAACGGTTGGATCAATTGAAGAAACACCAAGAATAAAGCATTTCTCGAAATTTGTGTACAATCTGAATATACCAATTAAAATAGGGGTTCCTATTCAAGATTTCAAAGTTACCCCTCCCCCCAGACTCCCTTACAAGGGAGGGGGGTAATTTTTTAACTAATGAATTTCCCCCGATAAATAATTCACTTTTGATTTTGGACATTTTTTCGACCAATGTTTAATTTCCGAGATATTCATATGTCTCAAGATAATTACCTCACCCTGTATGTTACTGTATAAGAGAAATTAAAGAATCTCGAATTATTATATAGATGTAATAAAATGAAATAAAGTTATTTTATTTTAATATTTAAATATTTTTGTTTTAGTTATGGTAAATTACGTTCTGAAGAATTAAACCCCGCCCGTCTGCTAATTACATTATGAAAGGGGGAAACCCTTTCAATGATTTCATTCCTTTAATCTGAATTCAAGTGAATTTTTTTAGTCTCTTTTGCAGCACCAAGACTCTGTTTAATCTTGTATCCGGTTTCTTTCCGTAAGGAGCGGCAATAAAGAAAACCGAAACGACAGCGGTTTCCGTCTTGATTGATAAAAATGTTGGAGCTTAAGAGCGCTTAAATGCTATCAAGCTAATGAGATTTAATGACGATCTCTCTTTATATTACGAAGTTTTCATCCAATTTTTTTTTTTAAGATCTCTTCACAAGGGGAATTTTTTAAACATGGTTGAAAGGGGAGCCACAAAATCACTGAACGGCATTCAAGACTTGTGTGTCTTTCCGGTATTCAATCCGAGGAGCCGATTAAATTTATTTTTCACTAGCTGAGAACCCTGGCGCTGCTCGAGCTCTTTTTTGGCGAAATTTTACAACATCTGAATGTGAATGTACAGTAAAAATGAACACATTAAAAAGCTTACAAATAAAACGGTAAAAATGTATGGCCAATTATGGCCTTCTGTCAGTTCTACCCAGCTTCGCTGGTGTTGGAATGCTGTGTATAGCTGAGTGAGTTTTACGTAGTGCGCGGAGAAAAAAATGTAGAATAGCGTACGTGGTTTCAAAAGTGGGAGAAAATCGAATGGAAATAAAACAGTATTTTGATCTGTCGTTTCTCCATCCCTTGTTATGGCTGTAGTTCTTCTATTTCCTCTAAGTAATGCACCTGCTCCAACCCCCCCAAGCGCCAATGGAACTACATCAACTCTG
Source organism: Rhysida immarginata (assembly GCA_023313115.1). Lineage (NCBI taxonomy): Eukaryota > Metazoa > Arthropoda > Chilopoda > Scolopendromorpha > Scolopendridae > Rhysida > Rhysida immarginata. Next base: position 150,571 of record JAHWFO010038878.1, read on the forward strand.
TTGATGGCTACTTGGTCAAAACTCACAAGATTTTGAAGACGGCGTTGAAGTCTTGTCTTTAGTTGCTCGAAAAGCGGCCTCAATTTCTTCCATGGGGGCTTGCTTTTTCTCTTCTTGGGTGATGGTGGATGTAGATGATCGTTTGTGTGTGTGTGTGCTTTAATCTTCCAACAATCTGAGCGGGGTCATTTGCTACTTGGTAATCTGTTGTTGCAATTCACACTCGGCTCTCGATGTCTTGAAGCGAAAAATTGGGCATTCTTTGTGTGGTCTAGCAGTCGCCGTTTCTTCTGTTGACACAATTGCTTCGTCGACGGCCGAATGGGAACCTTGATGATCACCGTTTCTTCTGTTGATCACCACTTGCTCAATTGTAGCTGTGCGTTAGCGAAAACGATACAGCGCCGAGCGAAGGGACTGCTTCCTCTGCCGCCTTTCCACAGTTTTTCAATAGTCTGCTAACTCTCCATTATCTCTAGTTACTGCTCATTTTTGAAGAATTTAAAGAAAATGTTAAGTTCTGATAACCATCAATTCCGAACAACAGGAATTTTATGTTACAAATTTCATTTTGTTTTATAATTCGTAGAGGTGGGATTCCGATCTTCATTACATATCTTAATGAACATTATATATAATGCACAAATTTTGCCTTGCATTATTGGTCATTAGCCAAGGTTTATAGAAGAGAAGGTGGCCTCTATCGGGGTGGTGGATGGTCATTGGCTACTTTCGCGTAACGTCAGCTGGAAGGTTTAGAGCAAACAAACGCCATAGAGAACTATAAGAAAAACCGGGGAAAATCTTATTATCCAACCTATTTCTACTAGTTGAAAAATAAAAACGTGCCTGGTTTGATATAAATCTCTTATTGGAATAACATGTATTTAATATTCACAGATTGCAAATAAAAGGTCTATTTATATACATTTGGCACTGAAATACAAAAGCAAATGCTGCAACAGCGAGGCCAACGAGGCTGCCTACTCAAAGCAATCCTTACAAGTCAAAACGAATAACCTGTTACAGTATTCAATCATTTAACATTAAGTGCTAATAAACTATTAAATGATTTGAGGATATTCGTCTGATTGAAAAATTGTTAATTTTCACTATCCGCACAATCGCGTAATAACTGATATTATACAGGGTGATTTACATCGAATGTAAAATACTTAAAGGGGGTATTATAGAGGTTAAGATAAACACAAAACGTCCTATGAACATGGGTTCAAATATGAAC
>JAHWFO010038884.1:0-11827 GCA_023313115.1 Rhysida immarginata
AACAATTCCTAATAACGTTAGATTGACCTTAAGAGTCGGCAATGTTGATACTACAGGGTGAGTTTTAAGTACACCGACAAACTGCAGGGAATGGTTCCTGATTGGAAATAGAGTAAAGAAACAATATGGTAACGTTTTATTCGTATAAGGATATCCATTTCGAGAAAAATTTCATCTTCAGGACTCTGAAACGACTACAGTGAGGCAGACAATCGACAGTCGACAATCGTCAATCGAACAGTGTAGTGTATCGGTATTGGTTTTAGACTTTTTAGAAATAGAAGACAACAAGCTGATGTGCCTGTAGCTTACAGGGTTTGCAGGATTTTGACCGGGCTTAGGAATACAGTGAGGCAGACCTAAACTGCCGAATATATGGAAGATGTCCACCAATCAGAACGAGCGTATTCAATCCTGAATGGTGGGCTTACAGATCAAAAATAGTAAAATAAACCCAAGTAGAATTGCATAAAATTCTGAATGGTTATAACAATGAAATAATTGTTACAATAATAAAAATAGTAAAATTAACCCAGGTGGAATTATAGAAAATCTGAATGGTTGCAATAATAAAATAATTTTCACAATAATAATTTTTTTTTTAAATTTGAAAGGCTTAAAGAAGACAAGAGGAATCCGTATATTAATTAAATCAGCGGCGAGGGCAAAAGTCCGAACAGGGGGAAAAGTTGCAAAAAAATCCGAAGGGAAGAATGTCCAAAAATGGTCCTAATTGGGTCAAAAACCAATTGGCGAGATTCGCTTAGGCTTGGTATTATCGTAGCATCACGCTTCTAGTATGGATTAAAGCATGATTAAAATCAGCGGTAACAAGAAACAGAAAGATAAAAAACCCAAAGGTGGGGCAAAGTTCCTATTGAAGTGCAAATGTCTAAACTCTGTGGCAAACGTTCAACTGCCAGAAGTCAAAACTGGCTTGGTGTCAATGAAGAGTATCTATTACTGGTCGGGTGGCCCAATCTTGTTGACAACGTCGATGATGGGGTTTGTTATTCAGTATTTTCTCTTTTTCATTCTTCAGACGTTTCCTGATTTTCAGTGCTTATACGTAAACTTATATCTGCTTGGGAAAATTTTTGTTTTTCCAAACAAAGAAACAAAAACGCACTATTAATGACCAAAATGTTTAAAATATCATCAAGTTTAGAGGAAACATTCTAACCAGCTTTTTGTAGGGACTTTAAGTTAGACATTGCAAAAGAAAGCCAGTCAAAAATTAACTGAGATAAAAGAATATTATAAGTGATGTGTCAAGGTTAAGAAAGAGTAATAAGAATACATCACATGAAAACAAACGAGGCCTTTCGGTCATTTTATTCAAAAAATGAAATACGTGAATATTCCATCTTGCTGAAATACGTTTCAGACCAGCAGACTACAAAGTGATCCCCAAAATAAACCTTTAAATATCTCAGAAAATGCTGCTATAAGCAAATAAATATATCTGGCCAGCAATTATATCTGGAAGACAGGAAACCACTGATCCACATAAGATTTTTATTCTGACGGATGCGCATTTCGGCAGCCACGCTGCCTTCTCCAGCGTACACGGAGGATTTGGTCTGCACAGACAGAATAATAATATCTGGCCATGTACATTTTCTTTGTGCACTCAATAACTACGGAAATATTTACAATTTTATGCTTGGCATTGCTCATATGAAACATTAAAATGGAACTAAATCAAAACATTGGACGGATCATTCATATAGGATGTAAGTGACCTTTATAATGATACACGTGTATTACAAAAGGAAATAAGATGGTAAATGGCCGAGATAATGGTGGTTTTCTATAGCCTATACGCCACGCACCCCAGAGTTACACCATCGAAATTATTTATCAGGAGACCATTCCTAATGATGAAATAACACTCCCATCTTCCCGGCATTTATTAAGCTGTCACGGAGCCTGTTTTTTTTGACATAAGCTTCCCTGCAATGATGTGTGTTTTCCTGAATAGCCTTCCCGCAACCACCAGGACCCATTCCTCCGAATATGGGCAAGGCCACAGAGTAAAGGGGTCATCCACAAATTATGTCATCCATCCAAGGGGGGAGGGGGGGGGATAGCGGAATGCTGACAAAGAATGACAAGCGGGGGTTAGGGGGTTTTGCCCAAAATGACAGTCATCACTAATCAGTTTAAACTAATTTACACACAAAATTAAATGTAAATTTATAATAGACTTGAGGAAAATTTTGAGACGCAACCACTCCAATTTCACACGGGAAGTGTAGGGAATTAATTACATGAATATACGAGACGGTTTTACATAGATTACATTATTCCATGTTGCACAATGAATTAAGAACAGTGATATCCAGGTTCAAATTTGCAACAAACTTTATTTTTATTTTTATACGCGTTTTATTTTAAACCATCTTCAGTTAAATGTTACAAGATTTAATATGTGAGCAATTTATAATCTAATTAACATATAATTCTAATTGCGCCCATATGGACAATCTTTCATCCCCAGTCAATCATGGGAGAAATTGACACGAGTGGAGAGTGAATTTTTAGCAATTAAATAAATGGAGAAATTTTTGAACAAATATATAAGAGAATATTATAAACACATAATTTATAAATAAACTGATTAAATAATGTACTGTTAATCATTTAATAACACTGGACAACAAAATTTCAAAAAGTTCATGCTTCCGAGATGAAAATAGTCATTTCTGAATGAATTCAATGTGCTAAACACGAATATGACTAAGAAAAAGCTGAATTGGCTATTGTTTCTTAGTAATTTGTAAACGAGGAATGTTTATTTTGTGTGGTTCTGCCAATGGTGGGTGCTGTACATTCTTTTCTCCAGGCTTAAAAGATGCTCTTGGAGGCCATTCTTTCTTGATGTAGTGCAAATCGATTGCTCTGCTGTCCCATAGACAAAGAAAATAGCAGTACTTTGTATCTCTCTGCTGCAAACCTATCAACAGAGACACTACCTTCAGATTAGATTAGATCTACCAGCCATATTTACTCTAGTTAATCCTCTCCAATAGCTGTTTTAGACTGTCCTACGTCTCCTTCATGTACACAGCATGCCCGATAGTTATAGATGGAAGATGGTTCCCGTGATTCTGAAAAACCGATAGAACCTAGACAACGGACAACACATCAATATCTCTGCAACGAGAACCAATCAACTCTTTTCAATGTGATATTCGTATTCAGCACGTTAAATTCATTCAAGTTTGGGTATTTTCACCTAAGAAGCAATTTCGTTGCTGCCCAGTGTAATTAGCCATGTTAACAAACCAATATGTAAATATGGACGGATTTAATGAGATATACTGTATGTGGCCCTTATGTTTATATAACTATACCCAATTTAGGATAAATATAAACGTATACGAATAAAAGCATAAGATAAGAAACAAAACTCAGAACTCTTAACCCAGAGCTAAACAATATTTCTTAAGAAGTATTAACTGACAAACCGTGGGGAAAAGCTGATACCTAGCATTTTTTTTGGAATAACGAACAAACCAATTTATTTACACCACTTCCACAGGGAAATCCCATTCATCTCAGTGACCGGTTTCCAATTTTGTTTGTAACACTTGCACTTTCTCCTAAAATTATCTCAACTACATATAAAAGTATAGAATACTCCCATATGATACATATTGTCAAAGTGTGCAGGAAAATTAGCACAAATGTGTTTGCCAAATTTGTGGTCTTTATTTCTTTTCTGTCAAGTGCATGAAATTCCAGCAAGCAATTCATGGCGAAACCTCTAATTTGAATCTTCTGCTACAACACTTGCAGTCGTAGATAATATTACCTGCAAACAAGGAGAGATAGACTTGCACTCATCTACCAGGCATGTGAATATGAAGTCGGAATTTTTGTACAGAAAATACACATTTATTATATGAAAATGATAATAAATATTTTATTCGAAGTAATGCCCATCGCTGGCTATAAATTTTTTCCACCTGTCTGACAATTTGTGGATGCCATACCAAAAAAACTGTTGCTGTTTTGAAGTATACCAGTCATCGAGCCATTTTCCTACATTTTCGTAATAAGTGAAGCGCGGTTCAGCAAGTGCGTGTCCCATCGATCCAAATAAGTAGTAGTCGGAGCCAAGTTTGATGAGTAAGCCGCATGCGAAAGTAATGTCCAACTAAACGCCTCAATCATTTACTTGACCAAGTTTTGCTATGTGTGATGGTGCATTATCATGAAGCAAAGTCACTTTGTGTTGCCTTTTTTTTATATTCTGGTCGTTTTTCACTCAAAGCTTGATTCAAATCGATCATTTGTTGTTGGTAGCGTTCGGTATTAACGGTTTCGCCAGGTTTCAGCAAGTCATAATAGATAACTTTGTGTCTTCCACGTTCTTCGTTTCTCATGTCAGAAACGCCACTTTTGAATTTTTTAAACCACTCAAATCGCTGTGATTTACCACTCAGCGTAAGCTTCGACTAGCATTTAATGCGATTCTGCAGCAGTTTTCTTCAAATGGTAACAGAAAATCAATGCTGTACGCAAATCGTAGTTTCCAGGCACAAAATTTGACATGTTCAACGCTATTACAAACTATGCTGTTGTGAGTTGAAAATCTTGGTCAGATGTCAGAGTAAGAAAATGGCGCCAACGGCCCCATTTGACGGTAAATACATTGGCAGCGAGGGCCATTTATAGGTAAATTCCGGTTTCATATTTACAGGCCTGGTACTAAAGATGATGATGATTTTTGTGTGGCTTAGCGAATTTGTTATTTCTGACGTGTTCGTTCCTGAACCAAACTCAAAAAAATACGTCTGTAATAATTAAAGATTTGGAGATTTGGGCTACCTCACCATGGATTAAAGATGTGTAAATATTTCAATAATTGGTATATTTTCCCCTGAATGTTTGCATTGTTTTTATTTATTACCTCGTTACATCTTGATTAATAGAATTTAATTGTCACTTTTCGTGTCAGGATGACGTATGACCGAAGGGGGAGGGAGGGTTTACAAAAATATGACATGTGCTGACACAGGGGGGAGGGGGGTATAAAATTATTTGGAAAAAGAATGACGTAATTTGTGGACGACCCCAAACAGAGCGCTTACGGCCTCAAAAGCGCGTCGCCTCTTGGCAGCCATCTTGTGGTGGGACGATGCCGCATTTTACACTGTAGGAGCCATACTCAAAATAGCGAATAATCCGCTTTTTACATGGTATACATTGATTTTCATGTGAAATTTTTATATTTTCCCAAAACTTTCTTTCATTGATGCACAAAAAAGTGATTTTTTAGGTAACATTGATCAATTTCATAGGAAATAAAAATTAATGATCAACTGCTACATGGCCTTACATTTTCTCAATTTCAACTTAATATAAAATAAAATAAAATGTATAAAATAAAAATTTTAAAGCACACACTTTCACCTTAAAAAGTTCAGAAAAAAGGAAAAAATCGAATTTAAAAAAAGGTAAAAATGTGGTGGCGCGCAGATCTGTTCCATGTATTAGATTAATACGAATATTGTGTCGATCAGTAGATCTGTTTTGCAGAGATAGCCTAAAATAAAATAGAGCTTAGATCAATATCAACACTTGGGAAAAAAAGAAAGCCACACTAACAATATACAAATGAAAGTGAAAATACTTCTGGAAAAGTGCTTTCATTTTCTTTTGCATAGCAATACCGACACGTTAGTTGTTGTCATCTTTTACTTTGTTACCAGCTTACCGCTGCTCGTCTTTTTGTGTAATATTTCTAGAACATCTCGATAGAATAGCAAAAAGTGCAGGTAGGAATTTCAAAAGTGAACTTTCTACTAAACAAAAAGCTCATTTTACACCTCAACGCTTTTAACTTCGTTAACATATTCTCCAAGTTATGCGCAGATAGTAAAATTGCACAAGTGAAGAAATGCGGAAGTTTTTGAGCATTTCATGAATTGTACAATACCCCTAACTACAGTTCGTGAAATGCCCACAACGATTTCTGCTCATTTAATGTATTGTACAGCTACAAATAACTGCAATTTCTGTCGTTTAATGTTATTCTACTTGTTATTGCTGTATATCAATAGTAATGCTGCACCGTGCTGTATTATGTCGTACAACTTACTGCACTTTTATACAAGTTTACCTGAGAATTTCATTCGTTGTATTTTAGTACGGATTATTTCCCACTGATGTTAGTTACACAGAGCTCTATAAACTATTAGGGTTACAGTGAACGTCAGAGTTTCTAAACATACTCCTGCAAGACACGTTGCACTGATAAGAATTGTAATTGTTTTAAAAATCAAGTTCTTTGTAACTCTTCATGTCATCTAAACAAATCGTGTGCAAATCATTAATAATTTTCAAGACGTTTTATTTAATTTTTACCTCCGATATAAATTTTTTTTAATTATAAATAGAAGACTGTTTTATTATCAAGTTAATTGATATTGGAAAAGTAGAAAAACTTTGTAAATGAGAGGATAGTTTTGTAAGAATAAAAGTTTCTGAATTAAAAGTAATTTTTACACAAGTTATGAAATGTGCACAGCGGTTTCTACTCATTTCTGCATTGTATAATATGTAATTACGTTTTGCAAAATTATGCGATTGCGCCACCTTCTCACCAACTGATACATTCGTCTTATTTTACCGTTTACGGAGAAAATATACACTCACATGCCAAAAGTCATGGGATAGCACCTATTAATGTGTGGAACCTCCTCTAACCAGGCGAAGTGCCACAGTCGGTGGAAGGCATCTGAAGACATTGTCAACCATTCTGACTGGAGAGCTTCCCACAATTGCACGCTTGTTTGAGGTGCAGGAACCCGTGAACGACTGGCCCTCTCGAGCACATCCCAAATCTGTTCAATTAGATTAATATCTGGTGATCGGGGTGGCCATATCATGCGCTGGAATTGCCCCAGATGCTCCTCAAATCAATCGCGAAAAATCGTGGCCCGATGGCATGGTGCATTGTCGTCCTGGAAAAACCCGTCGTTGTCAGAGTATGAGAAGTTAATGAAGGGCTGCAGATGGTCAGCAAGCAGCTGGATATAGCACTGGCCAGTCAGTGAACAGTCTACCTTAATCAAAGGACCCAAGCCATGCCGCGAAAAAATACCCCACAGCATTACAACCGGCTTGCACAGTGCATGCTTGACAACTTGGGTCCATGGCCTTCTTTGGGTCTGTGCCACACCCGAGCCCTACCATCAGTTCGTATCAGCTGGAATCGAGAGTCATCAGACCAGGTCACACGTTTCCAGTTGTCAAGTGTCTAGTCGATGTGCTCATGGACCCAGGAGAGACGTTGCTGACGATATCTTGTTGTTAGCAATGGCACCATCGTGGGTCTTCTGCTTCCATATCCCATGGACACCAGATTTCGTTGCACAGTTCGCATCAATACAGCTCTAGTATCACCCTGGTTAAAAGCTGATGTCATCTGGCGTAATATCAGTTGCCTGCTAGCCTCCTAGCGGTGACCATCCTACTCAGACGCCGTTGGTCTCGTTCTTTGAAAAGGTGTGGTCGACCACTGCGTGTTTTCCATGATGAGAGGTAATACCGTCAAGTTGGTATTTTCGGTAGACTCTTGAAACTGTGGACCGTGGGATGTTGAATTCTTGTGTCACCTCCGATACTGAATGACTCGTACGTCGTGCTCCACATATCAGGCCACGTTCGAACCCGGATAGCTCTCATTGTATAGCCATTGCACATACTGAACACCTCGCCCCTTACTCATAACACTGACTCACTCATAACAGAGTAACTAAACGTACTGACACTGATTTGCATATTACACCGTTTGCACATGAAAAATAGTCCCCTGCTATCCCATGACTTTTAGCATCTGAGTGTTTGAAGAAATAATTGCACCCGGTCTATGCCTTTTTTATTGATGGCTTAGGCTTGCCATTTCTTAAACTTGCAGATTTAAATTTCAATATTCTAAATTTTTAAAGAAATACCAAATCGATTTTTTAATACATGCATTAAATTTGTATCTTTTATTCATTCCAAATTTTATTATTATTATTATTATTAAATACTTTTCCAAGTCTGCATCCCATTGGGATAAGAAAATAAAATGCGTGCAAGTTAATTTGGCGCTTCATTTGGCAGTACATTAAATACTGAGAAATGAAAAGTCTAGCATGTAACTTCTGTTGCTACAGTCCGTTCGTTTACACTCCACTATGCTAAATCTTTGCTGCTCAGGAAGTCGGTTCCAAAACTGAAGAGTATTTTGCAGAAAAAATTGCTTAACCTAACAGATGATTATGCAGATGCTGGAAGGTTTCTTTAAGTTAAGTATAAGATCGGAGCGACTGTGATGATAGGGGACAAGGTATTGAATTGAATGGATGACTGAAGGCATGGAAGGTATTATATTATATTGGTGATGTTCGATCTGAAGAGGACATTTTGAGCCAGGTTGAAACCAAATGAATCCATAATATGTTTATCTGATATTTTAGAAGTACATAATAGAGAACGTATAGATATTTTACAAGAAGAGTCTATTTTTGATATTTCTTGCGAACTATTTGATCATTTAACAGTTTTAAAAATAATACAGTTTTTATAATTATCAATGATTATGTTAAAAGTTTTATAGCTTCATACGAGGAAAAGCGTATAGTGACAATGCTACGAAAAACATGTCCAGAACTTTAATTCTACTCGTTTCCTTTTCATCGTCATTTAATATCAGAATAGGAACGGGTTTGTTAAATGATAGCAAATGAATTGTTTAATTTGTTAACTTTTGTCTTTTTTGAAGGTGACGATGCAAGCGATTCAGATGACTCGGAGCATTCAGACGATTCTGAAAATACAGACCCCACCAATTTAGGTTCTCATATGAAAGGTAAAATTCAATTTCAAATTAACTTCTTTACATTATAGTTTCCGTTTTAATTAGAGCGTCTTTAATCTTATTTCACCCTAGGTAATAGCGATATAATGCTGTTTCAATCTGCATGATCTTATAATTATATTTTATTTATAAGTAATTGACGAAAAGTATCAAATAGGTATTCGAATCAAATTGTGGAATATGCACAGTCGAATGTGAACATATTTTTATACAGCACTTTTCCCCCCTTTCTATACATGGCGACTATGGCGAAGGCCTGTGCGGTAGAAGTTTCTCATGTAACATCTAGAATCTCGTCAAAGCTGCTAAAAGTAAAGGAAAAACTGCGAAGTCAACTGAAATATTGTAAGCACCATAGCGGACACGTTTTTTTGTCCTTTCTACAAGATATCCAGCCAATTAAAAAGAGAACACGCTCGCAGTGGAGATTAAAAAGCACGTGAGTGTACACGTGCATTTTCGGTATAGTGGAGAAATAAAAACGGGTAAAAGTCAAGTACTTTATAAAGTTTATTTTTTTATATTAAAAGGTTCAACTAACTGATGATAATTTAAATTGATAAGAATAACTTGAAAGAAACAGTCGATCTTCTTGTTAAGGAGCGTCCTTTGTCCTGAGGAGGTTCGCTGATTCAAAGAAAGAGATGAAGAATCAGACAACGCCGACGTAAATGTTTCGGAGACAAACAATAAATTTGTCAACGAAGCGAATGAGACCGGTGGAAAGAAAGATTAGCATTTCCAGTGTATGCTTCCACTTGAGGAAATGAAGCGAGGAGTCAATGAAGAATCTAAAATAGTCAAACGTCAAATCCTCATATTCGTTCGGAAAAGGAGGACTGCTAAACTAGGGGGAAAAAATTGATCCGCTCGATGATGCCTTCTCATCGGAAAGACACGAAGACAATCGACGAATTGAAGTAGTTAACACCGACGATCCACATGAAACAAAGGAGAGCAGGAAAATTTTATCTCAGCAAAAACGTTTTTTTTGGAAAGAACTAATATTAAATCGTTCTTACTGAATAAACAGCAACTTCTCCTCATCTTTCATGAAAATAGGCTCCTAGTTCCTTAACCCGGCGTTAGTGCGATGACAAAAGATCACACCAGTGGTGCGGTGGGGTGTCACATACCCAAAGTATTTCTTGAAATTTTCCAGTTTGTTTTAAAGTTTTGTTATTTTAGAATTTATTATTAAGCTTATAAATTGCTATGATGAATCAATTTAACTAAAAAATTTTTTAGTTTAACAGTAAATAATAAAATAAAGAGAAAGTATGATTTTTTTTTCCTTTATTAAAAAAAAATATAAATAAATGAAAGAATTTTATTTCTATTAGTAAAAATTTAACTATTACAAAAGCAAACTTAATATGAAAGCATAAAATAGTATGTAACCTAAATTATGACTGTACATTGTTTTGTTCTGCATCCTACAAAAATATTTTTCACAAAATGATATTACATGTTCCAAACACAAGAATGGCTTACATCTTTGGCAGAAATATTTAGTTTTTCTGTCTTTATATCTCGGACATAATGAGGATCTTCCTAAAAACATTCTTCAATATCACATAAACAAGAAAACAGATAAAAATGTCTTATTATTGACACAAGTTATGCAAAGAAGCCTACTTTTATTAGAATTTTCTGTCACTGCATTAGTGCGGTGGGATGTGAGAAATCAACACGTGCTTACACGATGAAGTCTTCAACCAAAATGAATATAACTTCGTGTACGTTATGTGTCGAAAGGTATAGAAAAAGCCATTGTTGACAAACTACGCCAAGTTATGATAAAATCAAAAAGAACAGGTCTGGGGTTTCAGACACCTCAACCGCACTAACGCCGGGTTAAGAGAAATCTTCGACGAACAGCGTTGACCGTACGGATCAATATTATAGCGAGAAAAAGTAGTGAGAAAGCAACAACTCGGTAGCGCAAAATAACACGTATCCTGACGAACACACGAATTAGTTGTCTTATAGGCTTCACGAATAAGTGAAAAGAGGCTTACTTCTGAAAACGCATTTATCTAAACGTCTTATCCTGTTAAGATTTGTCGGTTTCGAAAGTGTTGCATAGCAATCAAGCCATTTCTAACAAGAGGAGCAACAAATGTATCACGTTTGTATAAAGCGCCTCGACGGAGATAGAAATATTGAATATCGATTATCGATAATGATATTTCGATAGTATCCGTTGAAATATTATTGATTTTAATTATAATGTTAAATGCTTTGATTCCATTTTGCTGCGTGTTGTCGTTTTCGAGATATGACATATTTCGGAACTTCTATTTTTGGCCGATATCTCGGGAACTGTTAGTGCCACCGAAATTTGGAAACGATCTGCGTAATCAGCGATGTAAAGACTCCTTCATTACGTATTTCATATGTCACGCATCGTAAAACAATGCACACAGACGGAAACCGAGAAAATTCAGAATGTCTACAGACAGAGTATTGTAAAGGTACAGTAACAGAAAAATTTGTTATTTTATGTGAGAGACAAGATTGGACCAATTGCAGAAGCTTGTCACGCTTAGTTTCTTAGAAAAACCTTAAAATATTTCATTAATTAAGTTTACCATGAGGGAGATGGGTCATTGTTCATTCTGAGAATTGTGAAATATTTTTCTTAGTAATTTAACGAATGCTTTAAGCCGGCGTATGGCAATCGGGTTGTAAAGAAAATCCGTAAAGACTCGCGTTCGACATGAAAGAATAACGTGAAGGCTTTTTACTAGTGATGTCCGTTGAATCCGAGTCTCTGATTCGGATCTGATAATATCCGGATTCGGATCTAGAAATATCCGGATCCGGGTCCGTATCCGGATCTCTGATATCGGATCCGGATTTCGGATCTCGGATATCGGATCTGGATTTCGGATATCGGATCCGGATTTCGGATCTCTGATATCGGATCCGGATTTCGGATCT
>JAHWFO010038884.1:11837-22692 GCA_023313115.1 Rhysida immarginata
GGATCTCTGATAGCGGATCCGGATTTCGGATCTCTGATATCGGATCCAGATTTCGGATATCGGATATCAGATCCGGATTTCGGATATTGGATCTGGATTTCGGATCCTTTCGCTGGATGCGTATTAAGACTAATTAGGACTTAAGAGGACTAGGCTATCACTTAATAAAAGCTTTTATAAACTGCTTTCAGAAAAAGTTTGCATATACACAATTTCCTGTCTAGGATCCGATTTTCGGATCTCGGATCCAAGATCTGGATCTCAGATCTCGCATCCAAGATCCGGATCAGAGATCTCGGATCCAAGTTCCGGATCTCGGATTTCTGACCAACATCCGGTTCTCGGTCTCGGACCTAGGTCCGAAAAAAAGATCCGGAGATCCGGATCTTGACATCACTACTTTTTACATCGTTTGGTCACAAACGCGAATTTTACGCGAAAAAGAGCCTCGACAAAACGTTGATAGCCCGCACAGCACATTGCTGAACCACCCTTTTACGAACAACTAAGGTTATACTCAGTTGCTGGTGAAATTTTCGCGATGTAATCCATGAACTAATCCAGTCCCTGCGCTAGTGGCAGGACACCCCTCGTTTTCGTGGACCAAGGAGTCAAAATCAATCAACAAGTTCACCGTCGTGACATTCTCGAGGCTGTGGTACTTCCTTGGGCTTGGCAGCATTTCGGCATTGCGGATTGGACCTTTCAACAAGGCTCTGCATCAGCTCACAGAGTGAAAATGACGCAAGCGTGGTGCAAGACCCATTTTCCGGATTTCATCACGTCTCAGCAGTGGCCGCCCTACTCGCCGGATCTCAATCCGATGGATTAAGCGTTTAGTCGATCTTGGAAGCCAGGACCTGTGCTAAACACCACAACAGTTTGGAGTCGCTGAAGAAGTCCTTGCGCCAAGAATGGGACCTTTTGTCGCCCATTGCTGACAATTTCAAGACACGTTTGGGGCTTCTTTGTATTGCCGCCAAAGGAGCCCACTTCCAAACCGAATGAACATGTTATTACCAAGGGACCATGTTCTATTTATTAGTTGTCAATTGCTTTAATTTGCGTTTTTTGGATTAAAAAATTGGTAAACAATGAGTTGCTAAATTTACTGTAACCCTGTATTGCATGGCGGCAAAATCAGAACAAAAGTTATAAATGTTTATTTCCAATCCTTCTTCTCATTTGTAGGAGGAATCACAGACATCATCCACAGCATACGAAGCACATAAACGCCACTGTTAAATTATAAGATAATGGTATCGTCTATACACTTGAAGGTGTTTGGCGCTATTAGTAATATGGAGGCTTTGCAGTAACATTTTAAAGCATAATGCTATCAGACAGTTCCATGTTACTGTGGCAAACAACATGCACTAGACTGCCAACACTGCACTGCACTGTCCTGTCCACATGGAGCAAACACAAACAACACGAAAAAGCAATTTCTTTTTAATGTAACCACAAAAGATCGAATAGCGTTCTACGATGTACTCGTCATGCTTGTTCTCGCGTGCTTGTATAGTGTGGACGCGGTTGCAGCGTACGTCAACACCTTGTGATTCAGTTCTCTCATTTCCTTTGAACAGCTTATACAGAAGAGAAGAAGACAACATGATCGCCTACACATGTTGCTTCCTAAAGTATTAGAATGTCCCTGAGAATGAGGCTAAGCCCAATTGACGCTTTCGAATGGTTCACCAGCGACGTTAACAACAAGAGCTATACGATAGGAATTTGTACGGATCCAGTTAATTTTTAATTTTTTCCACAAAGGAAGAGTCAAACAGATTTACAGGGAAATCCTAAGTGCTATCAGATGAGGGGCTGGGAAAGGTAATGTGGACACCTAGGAAACGACACCAAAATTTTATTAGTAAGAATTCGCCCACCATTAGCCTGAACATAGTTTCCTTGTGCCTGAGATGAACAAATAAGGTCATGGACAATATTCTAGCGAATACGCACCCATTTCTCGTTCAAGGGTGGAGGTGCTAATAGGCTTTGGTTCAGAAAGTGTTGGTGGAGATCGAAACCTAGTATGCACTCTACCCTCCATAATAACCACAAAGATTCAATGATCACGGGGCTGAATAGGCCATATAAAATGCTTCGCTTAATCTTCGTGCATATGGAACTATGAACTGGCGTTCTTAACAGTGTGGATAATCAATTAGAATGTTGTCATTCTTTCACGCATCACTATAAATGGCCCCAATGCAGAATTCCGAGCAAAGATAACGCACCCAGCTCCTTCAAGATTCTATCTATGCTTGACTTTTGAGAAGAGACCTTCAACATGAAAGGCTTAAGCGGGAGTTCTTCAGACGTACACAACCCCGATGATCCCAAATAATGTAAAGACGGCAGATTCGTCTCTAATGCAGTTTTCAATCATTCTCCGTTTTCTCTGCATTGTTGTTATTTCAAAGCAAAGCATTACATGGTGACACCAAGGGTTTTGAAATAGCCGCTCTGCAATGAATATTCTTAGCATGCAGCTCTCGTTGGATAGTTCTGGTTGGTCATGGGTGCAAAGAGATGACGGTTCCTATCGGAGATTATTTGGGCCTTCGTCGTCTTGTGCTTTCGGGCCATATTCCGCTTCAACCTCCGTCCACCTCTGTCGGTGAGCTTTGACTTCCGCCCGCGGTTCTGTTTCGAGATGACATCTTACCACTTTCTATATAGGCCAGCCTAAGAGTTGCTATGGTGATTCTAACAACCGTCAGTTGAATCGTGATTGAGGCTCCAGCGAGGCTTGCCCCACTGCTCATTGACATGAATGTGTTTGACTACTAGCAGAACGTTCATATAGACTATGGGATCAAAGGTTTAGAGACACCAGTATTCCTGCGTTGCACGCTTTTGCTCTAATGACACCCTCCACCCTCCGAGGAAGACTTTCCACCAGTTTTTGATAGTAAAAAGCTGGAATTTTCCTTCATTCATGCATCGGAGCACTGGGTCGTTAAGATGAAGAACGGCATGGTCTACCTAGTAGTCGACGTTCCAATTCATCCCACAGATGGGATTGAGATCGGGGTTCTGGACAGGCTAACCCATTTCTTCAACCCCGTTGTCTTCAAACCAGTCGTGTACAGACCTTGCTTTAGAGCAAGGCGTATTCTCATGTTGACATAGGAAAGGCCTATCTACGAAATGTTCCCACAATGTTGGCAGTGCACAGTTGTCCAAGATGTCTCGAAAAGCAATAGCGTTCATCGTTCCTTCAACAGTCCGAACTATGAAAAAGACCTCAAAGCACGATGCCACCTCCTCCAAACATAAATTAAGCAAAAACTGTGGAATGGAACAACCGAACCGAAGAGAACCTATAATCCACAAGGTGGTTTGAGGTCTTTCCGGTATTTCAAATCTCCTTGTGGATTAGAGGTTCCCTCTGATTCTGGACCTCCTCCAAACTTCACAGTGCGCACCATACACTCAGATAGAAAACTTTCTCCGGGTACCAACTTCGCCCATCTGATTGCCAGGGTGTGTACCATGATTCTTCAGTCCATAGGACACGTTTCCACTGTTTCAAGCTCCAGTTTCTGCGCGTTTTACACCACACCAAACGTCTCCTGGAATTGTTGTCACTGATGAAGGGCTTGTCAGCAACAGCACGACCATGGAGTTCCCGACGAATGGTGATTGTGCTAGCATCACAGGAAGCAGAGTTTCTGAAATCTGTAGCAATCATTTCAGCAGAAGATCTTCGATTGCTGCAGGTCACAGGTGCAATCGCTCGACGATCTGTGCCAATTTCTTGGGACTGCCAGTTCATGGTTGCACTGTTGCTGCTCTCTGGGTCTTCCACTTCGCAATCACGTTGCCTATAATTGTACAGGGTATTTGTAGAATGGTAGAAATCTCACGAATTGACTTGTTGCACAAGTGGCATCCTATGATTGTTCCGCGTTGGAAGTTCCTCTGAGTTCTTTTGAACGACCCATATCTTAATATTACGAAGCAGATATGTGTCTGAAGGCGTGTCGTGCTATTTAAATAATGTAGCTGCCATTGTCATTTAACATTTGGCACATTCCATATTTATGAGGGGGTGTGTCCCTATATTTTTGATCATACATGCTCACATACGAATTCCATCGATAATTCTGCCTTCAGCATCTCTTTGCAAAGTGGTGTGATGATGCTATAAAAGGAGCTCTTCACGTGGGTGTTCATACTACAATACTCATTTCCAAAAAAGTTGGGACAGTGCAAAATATATCGAAAAACCAAAAAGGGATGATGTAACAAAATTTTCTCGCGAATACAAAATAGCAGATACGTTTATGAAATGACATAAATATACTGTGTGCACCAAAACATTTTGTATCGTGGCCGGGACGTTCATTTTGAATGGGGATGTGCAACACGTTCCAAAATGGTAGGGACATACGTTGTAGAAAGCGCCCTTAGTAGTGGGACCTTCCGAATTGTTCGGGAATAATCTAGAATGATGACGTCGTACTACATTCCGTATAAATAACAGTTGCCATCCGTCGTTCAGGTGACAGTTATTCGGAACGATGGGTCGAGGCAAGCCAGTTAGCGAACATCTTCGTGTTCGAATCATTCAAGAATTCACAAACAACGTTTCTCAGAATGCAATAGCCAGAAGATTTAACCTGTCATCATCTACTGTACATAATATTATTAAGCGGTACCGAGATAGTGGTTAGATCACAGTTCGGAAAGGCCAAGGTAGAAAACCTATTCTGAATGCTCGAGCTCTTCGGATCCCCCGAGGTCAATGTGTCACGCCTAGGAATACTGCGATTACGGACATAGCCACGTGGGCCCGCGATTTCTTCGGGAAGCCATTATCGTCGAATACTGTACGCCGGTGCATCCACAAATGCAAACTTAAGTTATACTGTGCACGACGGAAGCCATACATCAACAAACGACAGCAACGTCGCCGTCTGATATGGGCTCGAGCCCATCGCAATTGGTCCCAAGCACGCTGGAAGAACATATTGTGGTCCGATGAATCGACCTTTACGATTGTTTACGGAAATAATGGACGCCGTACACTCCGGACCAAAGAAGAAAAGGATAATCCCGCGTGCTACAGGCGTTCGGTACAGAAACCACCGTCTGTCATGGTCTGGGGCTGTATTAGTGGCCATGGAATGGGAGACTTGCACATCTACAATGGCACCGTCAATGCTGAAGCGTATATACAGATCCTGGAACAAGCTATGGTGCCATCTAAGAGGCGCCTGTTTGGACGACGTCAGTGTATATTTCAACAAGACAACGCCAGACCGCATGCAGCGCGCATAACTTCTGCATGGCTACGTCGGCAGCGCATTCGTATGTTGGATTGGCCCCCTTGCAGCCCGGATCTGTCGCCTATAGAAGACGTTTGGCGTATTATTAAACGAAAACTACGACAGCGACGACCCCGGACAGAACAGCTGAAAACCTATATCCAACAGGAATGGGACAGAATTCCGGTTACGGTGTTAGAAAGATTGGTGTCATCGATGCCCAGAAGATTACAGTGTGTCATCAAGAGGAGAGGTGACGCCACACCGTGGTAAACACCGTGCTGTCCCAACTTTTTTGGGAGTGTGTTGGACGTGCCAAACAGGAAAACCACCTGTATCTTTCTTTAAGCATATAAGATATGTGATCCCATGCCTAATTTATCGTTTATGTATTGTAATGCGTTGAAATTGTAAACGGCAATACAATAATCCAAACAAATGTGTTGGAGTTCTTCTTATATGTTGCACTGTCCCAACCTTTTTGGAAATGAGTATTGTATTTGTGTATATGTACGTGTGTGTGTGTTTAATTGCAAACATGTTTCAAGTGAAGCTGTTGTAATATCAGCAACTGTTTACTTAGTGATCTGTTTATGCATAGAACTTCAATCTCCTCCTTTCCTTTCTTTCAGTCATAGACAACATCTTCTACACCATCAGTTGCTCATTAAAGGTCGACGAGTTCCCTTCTCTGGGACGAGCACTTGGTTTAACCCAGTCGACGATGGACCAATTCCATCTGAACAGCAACGTGCCTCTTATGCGTCAACCGGAAGTCATGTATCGGATGTTGAGTAGGTGGTCATCGTGTGTAACGGAAGAAATGGATGTGATTGATGGACTAGCAAAAGCTCTCCAAGTAATCGATAGGAAGGACCTGGCAGATCAGGGTAAGTGAAAGTTAATTATTGATATTGCGTTGGTAGCTCTTAAATTCTACTTTCTCGATCCAAATGTGCCTTTGCTTGCACTCAAATCTAGAAAAGTGGATGTTGTATCTTTTTTGTTCTTTTCTCACGGTGTTCACGACGGTTTCTTTGTTTTGTCTTTTGCCCTAGTTCTCAAGTTCAACGTTACGGAGCACGACAAAATTATGCAAGGTAAATAACGAGAAGGATTTATTTAAGATAAACTGAGTGACAAATTTATTAGACATGTCACCTAATGTCGTGCTGGGGTCACCTCGGGTCGAATTCCTCGGCCTCAATAACTTTCCTAAAATGGTCTTCGACGAATTAGACAGGTTTGTGATTTCGAGCGCAGATGCCTCTGTCGTCGTTTATCACGCAGATGCTCGATTGGATTCAGATCTGGTCATGGTCGATTTCGTTATCATGCTTATTCAATAGCACCGAGCGTTATCCCGCTAAATATTTTTCCTGGAGTAGAAGATGTTACGTGAATGGAGGAACCTACTTGGCAACATTCATTATTCGTTCTATGGAGATCAGTGATCCTATGGTTTGCCATCGAAACGTTCCTCGCTCTATAATCGATCTTCTCTCTGCCGAGGTCAATGATTCGTAGTGCTGATTCTACACTGCTTTGCAATGAAATTGCTCCACCCACAAGGAGTTATCCGAATGAGCCAAAACTTGGTATACAGCAAGAGACACATCCGAACACACCTTTATTACGTTATGGAGCCAAGACGTGCACTCATTTGTACAGGGTATTCCAACGAAAAGTGGCATCAGTTGCAGGTGTAGGTGATGATACAGGTGACGAACGTCATATTTGGGTACGTCTGCCCAGCCTGGTGAACCTGCTGTGTAAAGTCATGGAGATTACGGGGTGATAGTAAACGATGTCCCAGCATGTCCCACACGTGCTCAATTAGCGATAAGCCTGGGGACCTCGCGGGCCATGGCAGGCAGTTGACATCATGCAGACATGTCATGCTCATGATTGCCGTGTGCGATCTGGCGTTATCCTGCTGAAAGACTGCGCCGGGTATGGTGAGCAGAAAAGGCAGTAATACGACTTACCGTGCTGCTGTCAGGTGCCTTGGATGGTAACTAAAGGCGTTCTGATGTCATAGCCGATGGCACCCCAAACCATAATCCCGGGTGTTGGTCCACGATGGCGATACCGGATGCATTGTTCATCGGCAAGTTCCAATGGTCTACGCCACACTGGTCCGCGTCTGTCGTGGGTGTCCGAACAAAAGCGGGATTCGTCGCTGAAGACCACCGGTGCCATTTCATTTGTCAGCTCACTCGCTCACGACACCATTGCAGTGCTCAGTATCGCGCGGTGCTCAGTTGTCAAAGGAAGAAACAACAATCGACGCCTGGCACACAATGTCGCGGCGAGTAACCGGTGTGCTTTTGTCGCTATTGACACTGGAGCAGTACCGGGAAGAGTGATGTTGCCGCGCAGTTGCCGCAGGGTGATGATTCTGTCCGCTAGCGCTGTTCTCAGTATCCGCCTATCAGTACGAGCTGACGTGATTCTCCGGGCCCCAGAGCCTGGTCTTCTGGCATTTGTCCTTCCTCTCGCCATTGCCTCCAACATTGGCCTACCGTTCGTGCGTCTCGGGACACATGGAAAGCAATATGTCTGGTTGACCATCCAGCCTCGGATAAGCTAATAATCCAACCTCGGCATTCAAAGTCCGGTGTCCAAACTAAAGCAGGATTCGTCGCTGAAGACCACCGGGCGTCATTTCATTCGTCAGCCCACTCGCTCACGACATCATTGCAGTCGTATCGCGCCGTGGTCAGGTGTCAAAGGAAGACACAACAATGGACCTGTCAGACATTGTCGCGGCGTATACCGGCTTCTCAGGCTCCCAGAGCCTGATCTTCTGGCATGTGTGCCTTCCTCTCGCCATCGGCATACCGCCCGTGCGTCCCGCGACACATGGACAGTAGTCCGTCTGGTTGATCATCCTGCCTCGGAGAGGCCAATAATCCGACCTCGTTCAAAGTCCGTTAATTGCGTGAACGGTTGTCGTCGTCGTCGTCGCGGCATTGAGACCATTGTGCGGATTACAGTACTGTACGTTCACGAGGCAGTTACTTCCTCCCTACTGCATGGAACGTCTCGCACGGGTGTCAACTGATGAGCCTATACAGGCACCCGGACATCCTGTATCAACCCAAATGGTCATGTCCCGTGAGCATGCATCTAATCATTTACTAGTCGGAGGTAGACGAACCCCCCCCCCCCACTAAATATGGAAAGTAGTGTATATATATGGATAACTCCTTGCTGGTGGGGCAATTTCATTGCAAAGTAGTGTATATCATGACTCCATACCCACCTGCTTTAATAGTAATCGAGATTCGTCCAATGACCATGTTCTGTCACTCATCAACAGTAAGTCGGCTGCGTTCAGGGGTCCGCTGGGAGCGAACGTTCCTGTTTTCGGTCGAAATGAGAGTACATGGTGTGGAGGTTTGTTGTAAACGTCCATTTTTCAAATATATGCGAATAGTGATTTGTAAATGTTCTCTTTAATTTGAACGCCATGTTCACTTTTTCTTGGGACCCAGTTCAGAGCAAACGTCTTTGGAGAACATCTTAAAATATTAACAGTTTCGGCGATGTTGCATTCTGTGCACCTTCCACCAACACGATGGCTCCTCTGTCGCAGTCACTTGGAAACTTCACCCGCTAACTGCCAACAAACTAGCCACGACAACTGAAGAGTCTATGGCAACGATCGATTTTCTTTGTCACTTGATCGAACTAATCCAGCTTGTAAGGCGGTGGTGTGCTCAAATAAATTTGTCCACTCAGTGTATATGCGCCGCTTTCTTTTCTTAGTGATCATGATTAAAAAACTTCCTCATATGTGTTCATTTCCACTGTGTCGTGATAATTGTTGTTATTCTATTTGATAGGAACCTTAGAGGAGATCACGAGACGCCAGAAGGAGAGCTACGTGGATCTCCAACTTCCACTCCAAGCACCCTGGTTGACGAAAACCCTTCCCATAGAGGAAATGTACATGGACCTAGAAATGCACAACGTGAGAGGGGGCTACGAAGACCGTGTGGGTAAATCCATCCGATTAGAACAACTTTTCGAGCGCGTGGGAAAGAAGGCACCTCGCAGAATTCTCGTGGAGGGGGCTCCAGGCATGGGCAAGACAACGCTCTGCTGGAAACTACTCAACGACTACGGACTCGATAGGACTTATTTGGTTGGACAATTCAAAATGGTGTTCCTCTTCTTCTTAAGGGAGCTTAAAGAGAGTGAATCCATCGAAGACCTCTTGGCCCGTGCTTGTCCGTGGAGTGCTCGTACGCCGTCCACCATTCTCGAGTGCGTCTACAAACACCAAAAGGAAGCGCTGCTCATCTTGGACGGATACGACGAACTGAGCGAAGAAGGGAGACGGAAGCTCCACCCGCTGCTCAACAGAGACAAGTTCCGTTCGCTTTACGTTGTTGTGACGTCACGGAGTGGAACGTTTCAGATGAAACGGGATAAGGAGAGAGCGATGGGAGAAGCTTCCCAAATGGTTCATAAACAAACGCGAGGACTTGAGCTCTTCAATAAGAGAGTGGTCGTCAGGGGGATTAACGAGGAAGACATTGGGAGGTTTCTTAGGAAATATTTGGGGGAGACCTCGACAGAAGTTGAAGAGAAAATCGATTCCGTGAACCAGGGAGAAATGAGGGAGATTTGCAAGTGTCCACTGTTCCTTCTCCTGTTGGCCACGATGCTAGAAGAGGAACAGTTCCAAGGGATTCGTTCAAAGACAACCATGTACGTGCGCTTCTTCAATTTCATTATTAGACGCAGTTTGATTAGACACGGGCTACTCCTCATTGACGAGACCATTGACATTGTTCACTCTGTCGACCCCCACCCCTGCATTGCACCGCTCATCAGATTCGGAAAAGTTGCACTCGAAAAATTAATTGAAAATTCTCTCACCTTCAACGAAAAGAAAGTTCTAGGCGAGTGCAAAGACGAAATCGTCTTGAAATTAGGCCTACTCATAAAAACCCTCAAACTGGAGCGACACAGCGCCGAGATTTACTACGAACCGATACACAAAAGCTTTGTAGAATTTTCGGCCGCTTTCTACATCTACAACGTGTTTCGAGATTCCGGTGAGCGGGCTTTCAAAACTGAAATCGATAGGGTCACGCGAAATGGACTACTACCGACTGGCGACTCTCTTTTCTTCGTCTTCATCGGGGGATTTCTCAACGACAGAGCCTCACTTCTATTCGAGGCCCTCCTCCCCCACTCAAGTTGGTTCCATTTAGAGAACCTGTGCTTCACAAACACGCTCATGGAAATCGAAGACGTTCACAATTTTATGGACTCCTTCAGGCCTCTGCTGCCTTCTTTCGTTCCATCTTTCTATTCCTTCGGTGGTGGGTTCAATTCCATCGGCCGAGACTTCACTTCGTCACCCATTCACTCGCTCCTCTTGAACTCGGCTCTCCAACAACCCAATCTCGTTCACTGTCTGCAATGGCGCCCCTCTCACTCGATCTCAATCCATAAAAATATCATCATCAACCATTTGAAATTGTGTTTGACTGCTGATTTCTATGCTGAGGAGGATGTGTTGAGTGGAGAGAATTCGTTGAAATGCAAAA
>JAHWFO010038885.1:0-12928 GCA_023313115.1 Rhysida immarginata
TTGTGCATTTAACTATTTTACTTTTTTTTATTCATTTAGCCAAGTTTATTTAATTAATTAATTATTAACTTTATTTTATTTGGTTTTATTTATTGCATATGTTTATCATTTAATTAATCTATTCTTATTTTATTTTATATTTTAATTAAATTTTAGCTATTTTTTATTTATTTAATGAATTTTTATCAAATTCCATCATAAATATTTTATTTTATTTTCTCATTTATATTTATAATTTTGTCATTAAAACGCCAAAATGCAGAAAACATTAGCAAGCAGTCTTCATAGCGCCGCCATCTTAGTTTGACAAAAAAAGCTATGAGTTTCACCCCCCTGGTTCACCCGTTTGCGCTGTAGGATGCAGTTTATAGGGGAAGTTAAATTATAACCACCCTGTATTTCAGGGTTCTTATGTCTCGTCTTTTTCTCCTTACATCCGTCATTACACAGTCTTATGGAATATATAAATTACTGTATATTTTTAAAGAACAATAAAATTATTTATCTTAATATAAGGTTACCCTACACTTCCTCGAACCACATATCCTCGAAATCAGGCCACATTTCCTCGAATAGTTTTAAAAATATGGTCCACGGAGCAGGGAGGGGATTTTTTTTTTCGATTTATTTCTTAATTACTTAGTTGATGTTACTATCACATTTTACTAACTACTAGTCTACCAAACCTTATATATCGATTGGTATTTGTTTATAAGTGGTTGATGTTAAAAAGTTAAAATTTCCTATAACAAACTTGATATGGCAAAAATACCCGTGGCGCCCTATGAGAATAAACGTACAAATGACAAGAGAACATACGCAGATGTCGTCTTCGTTTAACGAACATTGGCCTACTAAAAATACTTATTTTATTAAATAAATAGAATGGAGCTCGTTTTGATTTCCTTTTAATTTCTTTAATTTTTGCTTTAATTTAAATAATTTTCCGTTTGAAAGGGGCATGTCGTATTTTACAAGTTGAAAGAGTGTTGCCAGATAGTGATGGTCGATACCCATAAAGTATCGCGATACCGATACCACGTACGATACCCAAAAGTCCGATACCAATACTTCGATACTTAAGGACCTTAAGTATCGTGATAACGATACCGGAAATGGCGGACGCTGACATGATCTTGACGAATGTTAGCTGCTGCTGTTCTGACCCTTCCAAGTGCCGTTGTCGACCACCTTCACCTTCATAAGTTGATTTGCCCACCTTCATACTTTGATAGTGCAAAGGATGGACTCTCGCTAAATGTTTCCTCTGGTTTGTTGTGTTTCCGCTGGTTTTAATATCTTTGTTGCACAGAATGGAACACTTAACATTTTTCTTACCAGGAATTGATTTGAAATAACTTTGGACAGACATATTAGGATAATCAGTACGCGGCATTTTGTTCATCGGTTCCTTGGTCTATACTGTTAAAAATGTGACCGGAAAAAGTCAGGGAATTTACTTAACTTGCTGGTACTTAAAAACGAATAAGTGAAGTAAAAAAAAAAAAAAAAAACCTGAATAACAACCTTGATAACGACGAGCTTCGAGTCCAAACGATTACCCTACCTGGGGGGCAGACAATTTCCTACCGGACAGTTTCCTACCTGGACAATTTCTTACCGCCAAATGTCTCACTCGGACAATTTCCTACCGCAATTAAAAATTATATATCGCAGCAGATATCACGTTTATAAATATATATCACAAGTAAAAATATTCAAATACACATTCATATTCATATATTTATATTAATAATTTTATTTTGAAGATTTTACAAATATTTTACAAACATTAATAGCAAAGTAAACCATACATACTTATACAATTAAATGATTTATATTGTTAAAGCCGAATGATATGTTCCAGGGCAGTCAGAACTTCCTCTATGGTCTTAATTCCTTCTCGAAACTAGTTGCAGAGCATCTTCAGTCTTCTTTGCATTTCTTTGTACTCTGACCTCTGTCGTTTCTTGGGCGGACGTCCTGAAGCCTCCTGTAGGATCGCAGTAGCCGCTGCAGCTTGCTGTGCCTGGAGACAGTCAGTGGCTTCCCAAGCTGTAGGATGACGGTGCCTAACCATATGAAAAAGCTTATTGTTCCAGATTTCGGAGAAATTATTCGTCCGATGACTATCAGACACAGTCGCCTCGAACATGTTCCAGACTGCAGGCGGGAACATGGGTGCACAGTGTCTAATTCGTAAAGTCCCTAATCTACTTTGGACCCGTCTGTGTGTTCCAGTGACATAAGTTCTGTCGAAATAGTCAGTAACGTCCTCTGCTCCACAGGCAGAAAGGCAAGACCGTCCGACATCCCGATAAAGTGATGGAAACGTTCGTCCTCTCGATATCGGTTGCAAGCCCAACTTCTTGAATCTTTCTCCATGTGCTTTGCGTTAAGTGAAAAAAACAGCAACGAATGTCGACGTGCTCTCCAAAAACTGTTCACACAGCGTGCATGGCTGAATGTTCGAAATCCATGATCACAGTCGTAGGGTCTAGGGAATAGCCGAAGGCGTCACAGCGGGAGAGTAATGCTCTGAAAAGCTCTTTGTACACCATTTGAGTTTTATTCTGCAAAAAGGCATACACAACATCAACTGCCGATTCACCCAGCAGAATGTGTATTACATATAACTGCAGTGATATAGTTACAGTAAAAGTCTACCCAGTAGTCCGCATTTGACAGTAGTCGTAAACATTGAGAAGTCCCGAAAATGATTATTCTGGATGCAGAGAAGGAAGCTTCATGTAGTAGCTGGATATTTGGGCTTGAGTCAATTCCACCCACTGATTCCACCTAAAACAAAATTCCTCCCATAAAACCCCAGGAAAAAATATGTAATCCCCAAAAATGTAATTGTGGCAGCCTACTGGTAGGAAATTGTCCTACTTTCACCCTATCTATGATAAGTACAATGAGAAGATTTGCAATGAGACCCTACGAACTAGTGGTGTGCGATCCATCGAAAACGTTCGATGGTTCTGTTCGTCGATGAAATCGAAATTTCGATGGTTATTAACCATCGAACGATTTTTACAAAACATCGATTGCCAACTAGGGATGGGCGATGCATCAAATTATCAATCGAGTACTTACAATCGATTAATCGATTAATTTATTAATAATCGAGTCTGTCAGTCCAGGATAACTCTCTCTGGATGGTAAGGGCCCTTCAAAGCAACAGGACTATTGTTCTCCCTCCTCTGCTTACAGAGGGTGGCAATTTCGTTAGCAATGACCAGGACAAAGCACAAATTATCGCCGATTCACTGAAGAGCCAATTCTCTACTCACAAAGGATGATCTGATCAATATTACTCGTGAGTTCAAAGACGTGCGTGATAGGTATGGCCTCACGTGTGTGATCAACATTACTCTTGCCTCTTCTGATGTCAATGGCACCTCTGAGATATTGGACATCATAAAGCGCCTGAAAAGCAAAAAGGCAGCCGGCATCGACACAATTACCAACAGTGTTCTCAAGAATTTGCCTCCCAGTGTTATCTGCATCATCACTAAGGTCATGAATGACTGCTGGCTTAGCGGCCGTTTCCCTAGTGCCTGGAAGGACTCGGTCATCATCACCATTCCTAAACCTGGACTGGATCCTACTCTTCCCACAAGTTATAGGCCCATTAGCTTTTTACCCATGCTTTCGAAGGTCTTTGAGCGCACTATACTCAAAAGGTTCAACGAGTACAGCGAGGCAAACAACCTCATTCGTAGTGAGCAATTTGGCTTCCGTCCAGGCCACTCTTGTCAGCTTGAGTTATGGAGGCTCGTTGCTGATTTAAACGGTCCTCTCAACCTCTCTATGTTTGGTGGTCTCGTTTTCCTCGATGTTCAAAAGGCCTTTGACCAAGTCTGGCATGACGGGCTTATTTACAAAATGATTACCTACGGTTTCCCTGACGATCTAATTGCTCAGGTTCGCTCCTTCCTGTCAAAGAGGACTTTCGTGTTAAGGTTGGGGACTGCTTGTCTGAACCCTGCGATGTAAATGCTGGTGTACCCCAAGGCTCTGTCGTGGGGCCAGCCTTATTCAACTTCTTTATTCATGACTTCCCCAAGTTTTCAAAGTGTAATCTTTACATGTTTGCTGACGACGGGTCCATCATGACCTGGGCACGAAACCCAGCACATGTCATCACTCGACTCCAAAAAGCTTTACATCAGTGCGAGAGCTGGTTCACTAAGTGGCGATTAAAGCTGAATGTCAAAAAGTGTAAGGTCATGTTTATCACTCGCAAATGCAAAAACCCTCCAAAGCCCCTCTTCTTATTTGGCAAGGAACTAGAGTGGGTAAAAAGCTATAAATATCTTGGTGTCATGATCGACTCCAAACTACATTGGAACGACTAAGTCCAATACGCGCTCAACAAGGCAAAGAAAGCGAAGTTCAGTTTGATTGCACTTCCGAAGCGAAACAGCGCTCTTGGTGTAGATAACAAACTCTTGATATACGAGGTTGTGACTCGTACTATTTTGCTTCATGGAATGCCTGCTTGGGCTTCTATTTGCAAATCCAGGTGGAAGGATCTCCAGACCTTCCAAAAAGTTGCTCTTCGATCCATTGCCCAACTTGACAGAAGAGTTGCCAACAACCTACTCTATCTATGAGGATTTGGGGATGACCCACATAGGCACCTTTGTCCAGACACTTATGAAGAACATGCTACCCAAGATGGAGAATCATGAAAACACCCTGGTTTCTGTATCCTGGACCGCCCACTCGTTGTTAAGGGTCCCCTCCGGTTTCGAAGACCCCGCAATATCCTGGATGTCTGCTTTGATAACGTTAACAAGACCGTCTTCCCCAACTATTGGATCTTTTAGATCCTGCTGATTTTTTGGGGACTCTATTCGTCAATCTACAATCTGACTCTCGTTCCTTCTTGGGACTTATTCTCTGGAGGACTAAAGAGGTTCATCAGGCTTCTCTCCCAGTTCTGTGTACCTCCTCTGGTTTACTCTTTGGGCGAGCGTGCAAAGTGAGCTTGACTCCTGGACCAATCGTGTCTTTCTTTTCACTTCACTGTTCGATTGTCGATTGTCATTCACAAAATGGACAAATCTGGATGGACTGAAGCTGGTGTAGAATGGTATCGTTGGTAAAGTGTTACTTTGTGAACTGGCTTATAAAGATGCGTGTAAGGATCCGAGATATCTAGCATTAACAAGGCCGAGTCCCCAACTACTGGATCTGCTAGATCCTAGTTTTTCGGACTCGCTATTCGTCAATCCACAATCCGATTCTCGTCCCTACCATGAAGGGACTCTTTCCTGGATGACTTAAAGAGGTTCATCAGGCCTCTTTCCTACTTCAGTGAACCTCATTTGGTTTACTTTTTGGGCGAGCGTGCAAAATGAGTTAAAGGCTCCTGGACCACTCGTACTACTTTTTTCAGTACACTGATCGATTGTCGATTGTCGACAAAATGAACTATCTGTAAAACCAGATGGAGGGAACTACAATCATTCCAGAATGTTACCCTGAGGACCATTGCGCAGCTGGACAGAAGGACGGCGAAAAACCAATCCATCCACTTGGATTTAAACATGGCCCATATCGGAAAGTTTATACAGGCCCTCCTTTTGATTATGATACAGAAGATGAAAACTCACGACAATAAACTTGTGAATGAGATACTGAAGAACTCACTGAATATGAACTGGCATACAAAGTATCGTAAATCGAGGCACGTTCTTGACGTCAATTTTGAAGATATTAGCAACATCTCTTTCCCGGACTACTGGAAGATGGGATAATCTTCTTTCTCCTTGTAATTTTTATTTCGTTTGTATATTTGTTTCTGACAATCGTCAATCTTATTTTCGTTTTTTGTATAATATGGAAGACCGCTTGGGTAGGTTAGGCTTCTTGACTACCTCAGTGTATTTCGTTTGGTTTATTCTGAGTGAATTCATTCTGGTTCGATGAGCATTGTGAAAACGGCCCTTTCGTCCCATAATAACAAATGAACCAATGTGGGTCATCCCCAGATCTTCATAGATAGAGAGATTGTTGGCAAGTCTTCTGTCTAGTTGAGCAATGGACAGGAGGGTAACATTTTAGAAGGTCTGAAGATCTTTCCATCTCGATTTGCAAATGGAAGCCCAAGCAGGCATACCGTGAAGTAAAATGGCACGAATCTCTACCTTGTATAACAAGAGTTTGTTGTCCACTCTGAGAGCGCTGTTTCACCCCAGTAGTGCGATGAGACTAAACGTCGCTTTCTTAGCCTTGTTAAGCGAATATTGGACATAGTCGTTCCATTTGAGCTTGGAATCAATCACAACTCCGAGGTACTTATAATTTTTAACCCACTCAAGCTTCATACCAAGTAGGATGAGGGGCCTTGGAGGGTTTTTGCGTTTGCGTGTGATGAACATGACTTTACACTTGTTAACATTCAGCTGTAAGCGCCACTTAGAGAACCAGCTCTCACACTTGTGTAAAGCTTTTTGCTGACGGCCAATGACGTGGACTGGAACACGTGCCCAGATCATGATGGTCCCGTCGTCAGCAAACAGGTAAAGATTGCACTTTGTAAACTTTGGAAAGTCGTGGATAAAGAAATTGAACAAGGCAGGCCAAGACAGAGCCTTGTGGAACACCAGCATTAACATCAGAAGGGTCAGACAAGGAGTCACCAACCTTAACACGGAAGGTCCTGTTTGTCAGAAAGGGGCGAACCAAGGCAACAGGTCATCTAGGAAGCCACAAATAATCATGTTATAAATGAGTCCATCATGCCAGGCTTGATCAAAGGCCTTTTGAACTTCAAGAAAGAAGATACTACCAAACATAGAAAGATTGAGAGGACCGCTGGAGCTGACAAAATTGAGCTGTGCGGAAGCCGAATTGCTCTTCACGAATAAGGTTGTGTGCCTCGCAGAAGTCATTGAACCTCTTGAGAATAGTTCGCTCAAAGACCTTGGAGAGCACTGGCAATAAGCTGATGGGAAGAGCAGGATCAAGTCCCAGCTTGGGAATAGTAAGGATCATTGAGTCCTTCCAGGACTAGGGAAGTGACCATTTAGCCAGCAGTCATTCATGATCCTGGTGATAATGCAAACAACATTAAGAGGCAAATTCTACAGAGCACTGTTGGTGATGGTGTCGATGCTGGCTGCCTTTTTGTTTTTCAGGTGCTTAATGGTGTCCAAAATCTCAGAGGTGCCAATGATATTAGGATGTGTAAGAGCGCGTTGAGAGAAGCCAAACTTGTCACATACTTCTTTGACTTTACCAGTAATATTAACCAGACAATCCTCCTTGGGCGTATTGAATTGACTTTTCAATGAGTCAGCGATGAGTTGAGCCTTGTCCTGGTCACTGCTAAGAAAATCGTCGCTTTCTATAAGTAGAGGAGGAAGTTCAATGGCCCTGTTGCTCTTAAGGGCCCTGGCAGTATTCCAAAGAGAATTGTCGTGGCTGGACAGACTCTTGATCTTGTCATTCCACCATTGATTGTGTAAGTCCTGCATCTTCTCGCTGACCTTCCGCGATAGCCTGTTGTATTTCGTCTTGAAATGCGGGAGTCTGGTACGTTGCCACAGTCTTCTGTAAGTATGTTTATCCTGAATAGTCTACCTGATGCGGGGAGGAAGCTCAAGATGGTCTGACCGCTTGCAATCAACTGGAGAAGCACTAGCATCGGAAGCCATGAGAATGGTGCGAGTGACATTTTTGACATTTTCACACATGTCATTGCTGCTGTCTGGATCCTGATATGGAATGCTACTATCTTTTAAAATTTCCCTAAAAAATTTCCAGTCCTGCTTGTAACGAAGATTTACCCTCAGATCGATATTTATCTCCTCGGAATTTAAAGCAACAGGGAGGTGGTCAGATGATAAGGCATTCACTGTGTACATGTCGTATGTTTTGAAAAACCCCTTGAGAACAGCTATGTCAAGCACATCAGTAACAGGTGAGTGATCACAGTAGTATGTATCTTCAAGGGGACGGACGATGGAAGTGTCAATCTGGTCTAACATGTATCTACAGAGGACTGAGCTGCTCTGATTTGTGTATCTAGAATCCCAGTGAGGATGCTTCGCATTTAAATCACCTGCCATAACAACTCGAATGGGTCCGGACAAAAGCTCATCGAGGTCGCGAGGGTCGAGTTTGTGCCCTGGAGGGTTATATACGACAATCGACAATCGATCAGTGTAATGAAAAAAGTAGTACGAGTGGTCCAGGAACCTTTAGCTCACTTTACATGCTTGCCCAAAAAGTAAACCAAATGAGGTACACTGAAGTAGGAAAGAAGCCTGATCAACCTCTTTAAGTCATCCAGAAAAGAGTCCCTTCATGGTAGGGACGAAAATCGGATTGCGGATTGACGAATAGCGAGTCCGAATAACTAGGACGCAGATCCAGTAGTTGGGGAACTCGGCCTTGTTAATGTTCTCGAAATTGATATCGACAATCGACAATCGAACAGTGAAGTGAAAAGAAAGACTCGAGTGGTCCAGGAGCCAAGCTCACTTTGAACGCTCGCCCAAATAACAAACCAGGTACACTGGCCTCTCAGGTCAAGCTGAAAACAGCGAATATTACCTCCCAGAACAAAACTGCTACTCTCGCTAATGGTAGCAAGGAGGCTATTACGCAGGCTGCTTGGATGGTGCCGGTCAAAAGCAGCAACTATTCTGATAAAGTAAACTTTAATATAGCCCCCTCTAGGCAGTTTCCAAGTTATATTATGATTATAACTCGCTGCATTAGGATTATAACTCGCTAAGGTGTGCTATTCCCCGAGGTAATAAAAAAGTGTGGCTTCCGCAATGGAAGAAGCAAGACTTGGCCCTATTATCGTCTACTAAGCTATGTCACATTCTTAAAACGAATGATCAGGTACCCGTGTTTGCAATTTTCGGCAAATACGAGGAGACTGATGCTAAGGATATTAATACTTGTCGTCCATCTTTTCAGAACACAGTTAATGAATTCCAAGACTTATTCCGCACGGAACTACCCAAGGGGCTCCCGCCAGCGTGGTCCATACAGCATGAGATTAACCTCGAACAAACCTTCACCCCGTTTAACTCGTCCTTATACCCACTGTCCAAAGATGAAGAGGAAGAACTAGAATGCACAATCGAAGGCCTATTAAGTAAGAGGCTAATAAAGCCTTCAACTTCTTCGTTCTCTTCACCCGTTTTGTTCGTTGTTAAGAAGGACAGAGAGCTTAGAATGTGCATTGATTATCGTAAGCTCAACAAAATGACTTATGATAATAATTTTGCTATTCCCCGAACAGACGCTCTGTTCGATAAATTAGGCGGGGAACGTTACTTCACTAAGCTCGACGTTCTTCAGGCGTACCACCATTTATGGGTTAAGCCGGCGCACACCAAATTAACCTCCTTTAAAACACCGCTCGGCTCATTTGAATTTAAAGTGATGCCCTTCGGGCTCAAAGAGGCAGCCTCCACATTCACAAAAGCAATGAATGAAGCCTTATGGGGGTTGCTTAACAAGGAGGTGGTCGTCTATTTCGACGACGTATTGGTCTTTGCGCCGACCTTATCGCTGCTATGCAAACGGACACCAGTTAAGGGGCTTCCTCGGTACAGTACAATTTTATAGAGCTTTTATACCGAACTGGCTGCACCCTTGTTCGATTTACTCTGCAAGGGGGGGGGGGGAAATTTGACTGGCGTCGCCCACAAGAAAAGGCATTCAAGGTCTTGAAAAAAGCCTTCACAAGTCGTCCCATTCTTTGATCTTTGATGCGTCCGAACAGGCTATCGGGGCGGTTGCGCTGCAACAACACGAGGGCAAGTTGATGCCCATCGCCTTCGAGTTCTGTAGGTTTAGGCCGGAAGAACGGAGCCAGTCTATCTACGGTAAAGAACTGTTAGCGGTCGCTCACGTGGCGCGTCATTGGCGTCACTATCTTCATTAAGTACCTGCGGTTATCTACTCTGATAACCAGGCAGTCACTCCTCAATCAGCAAAAATTGTCGCGCGCTCAAGCGACAGTGGTTCAGTCCCTCATTGAATTTAATATGACGCTAAAGTACATCAAGACGTCTAATAACATCATAGCTGACGCAATTTCAAGATATTTTAGTAGGAGCGAGGGATCCTGTGATATTAATCACAGCGAAGAGGGGGCTAGCGTGTCACCAAGTTTGGCGACTAATTCTTTGGCCAAGGCTCACGATTGTACATCACAATCGGGGTGCAAGCTTGGCATTGGAGGCACGCCATCTATGGACAAAAAACATAGATTAAGCTCCATTTCACATGAAAGCGCGGAGCATAAGCGCATTAAGGCAAAAAAGCAGAAGTGACGCAAAAGAATGCGGAAAATCGAGCGGGAAAATGAAAATCGAGGAGAGAGCTTGAGAAACCGAGCGAGAAGGATGCAGAGGAATCGCTCCTGTTCAAATAAGAAAAGAGAGCGTTCTCTCGGACTTGGGGAAAGCGATTACGAAGATTTTCAGCCTCCGTATCGTAGTGTTTTTGTCCCCGACTCAACGGCTAATGGACGCTATCAAGGAGATACGCTTACTCAACATGAAGTGAGCGCCTATGTGTATGTATCGTTATTAATTGTGTGTTACCGCCCTATGCTCTTAGCCGCCAACAACGATGGAGAAGGACAGCCCTCGACTTCATTGGACGAACGCTGAGTGAAGAACTTTGCGGTAGGTGAACGGAAAAGGAGTGCTTAAGCAGCGGTTCGTCCCGTCAGCGAGGAATCCATAGTTTCACCTATCGTCGCAGCTCCTGCAGCCGTCTTCATTACCCGAACGTTGGTCGTCGCAGCAGGCGTCGAAGCATACGAGTGGCATCAGTTACAGACTATTGACAGTCGGCTCATCCCAGAAGGAATCAGCATCTGGATCACGCCTTGGACCCAGGAAGTCTTCTGGCAACAAGGATTGGGTGCTTTTGTATCCCTCACAAAGTGGGTTACTTTCCCTAGTCGGTTAAGCCAGCTCACTTTAATGTTTAAAAGCTCTCCCATAGATTTTCAAATTAGTCCCGCTCGAGCGCGTTGTTTTAAAGCTGAGTATTGAAAAGTGCGAGATGGGATGGGGAACTTATGTCGTTCGCTGTTCGAACATAGAAGAATTCGTTCCTTTCGTACTATGCCTTTAAGCATCGCGTTCGAACGCCCATTATCTTTGAAAGCGTTTTGCGCGCATGGCAGGCTCTAATTTGTTCTCTTTTCATCTCTCCCTAGCTATTTAGGTATTATGCCCAAAACCTAGAAACGCTCAATCGTCGCCATTTTCTAACAGTGCAGCGGAGACAGTGTCCAACAATTTTTCACAGAAGAACCCTGGCCCCACTTCCAGCGACCGGAGTTTCTTCCTAGCATCGTGACGCTGTTTCTTCAGCTGTTTTTTTTTACGCTCAACTATTCTGAGTATTCTGACTAGTTGCAGTCAAGCATCATCCCTTGTGGGATTCTTGTAGCGAATCATTGGACTCGGCCATAATAGGTCGTTTCACTTGGAAAAAAAAAGTAAGAAAGACGTAACTAAGGCTTTCTTATTCCGGGCGCATTCTCGGCTTCCTTTGATGGGAGCGAGCGCCTTATCCAATGTTTATATATAAGTGCACATATATATGTTTTGTTTGCAGTCCGGGATGAGGCAAGTCGGATGAGGATGGAACCTAGGCTGAGGACGATCAGGACGATCAAAACGGACTAGCTCTTCAAGGTATCACTCTACTCTCTTTTCTGGTATCATTTCATTATT
Source organism: Rhysida immarginata (assembly GCA_023313115.1). NCBI lineage: Eukaryota > Metazoa > Arthropoda > Chilopoda > Scolopendromorpha > Scolopendridae > Rhysida > Rhysida immarginata. Next base: position 11,739 of record JAHWFO010038885.1, read on the forward strand.
CTCATTTCACGGTGCGCCCTTTTCAGGGCGATATTCACCTTCTGTTACGTCTTATGCGCTGGTCCCTGGCGTTGGAATTAATATTCCCGTAAACCAGTACATCAAGACGCTCATTATCCTTCTGGGTCCCTGGCGTTGGGATTAATTTCCTCGCAAACCTAACTAAGGACATTTTCTCATATCATCTATTATTATTCTAATCATTCACGAGCAGGTCCCTGGCATAGAATTAATTTTCTCGCAAACCTGACTTGTTCATTTTTTCTTAGAGCAAGGTGCGTCCTTCTTAGGACAGCTTCTTCAGCACACACTTAGCTGCGAGATTACTCCCCCCCCCCCGATTCTATACATTTATATATGATGGCTTCGTCCAAATTAACCAAGTTGAAGTCGGCTAAAGAGCATTTGCTAGTGGCGGATGGTCAAACTGTGTCCTGCGAAAAGGCCTATCGGGTTGCCTGCTTGGATGCTAGGTTTGCTGCATTTGACCTAGTATTCAACGAAATGTTAGAAGCCCTCCGGGATGAAATAAACGCTAAGTATAGTGCACTGGAGGAAAAAGTCGAATCCCTACACAAAAGTTTTGAGGAGAAGTTCGTAAGTAACAATAAGGAAATTAAGGACTCTCGTAGAGATGTTATAGACAAGATAAGCGAACTTAAGGAAGCCTTTGGGAAATGCTCCGGGACTCCGAAGGCAAGAAATTCCACGGAAGATAATCCAGTTGATAACAGCAAGATAAGTAATGTCTTAGAAACTATTTCCTCTTCTAATTGTATGGAGTCTATGGATATAATAGAAAATAGTGACTGTTCGACAAACGGTGGCCGTAAGAGAAGTCACTCTGACGGAACTGATGAAGAAGTGGATGATAGTCCCTGGATTGGTGTCACTGATAAAAAAAATTCAGAAAAGGCACGAGGATCGATAACCTAAAGACCGTCTCCAGAGTAAACGAAGAAGTCGTCAGCGCGTCTAGAATGAGGAATCTGAAGAATGGACAAGGTCGCTCGGCTAATGAAGACCATAGAATCACGAAGATGTATGTACCGCCGATTATCGTGCGGACTCATGGCTTCCCGTTTAAGACGATTTTAACTGAGCTCGAGAAGCATGTTCCAGTGGAAATGATCACCATTCATTCAGGCAGAGCTGAAACCGTCAAAGTTAAATGTGAAGACGAAGAAACG
>JAHWFO010038885.1:20458-58775 GCA_023313115.1 Rhysida immarginata
TTCTCCCGCGAAATAATTCACTTTTGATTTTGAATATTTTTTCGTACAATGCTTAGTTTCCGAGATATTCAGTTGTCTCAAGATGAATGCCTCACTCTGTATATGCGACAGTTTGGGACACGGAATTCATATTTCCTTCTATATTCATAAACATTGAATTTGGATATTCGTGTAGCCTAATGTTTGTGATAGATTTTATTTTGAGAAGGACTTGAAGCACCCAGGCAATAGAAGTGTGATATCTTAGCTTCATCACTTTCATCAGTCCTATGTGAAAGATTTCATGCTGTGTAGAGCAAATATAAAACTATTCAAAAATATGGTATTATAAGTTATAGGAGAGCAGGCGTTTTTGCAAATTTTGAAATGTAATTCTTTAACGAATGTGAACCTATACTAACAGACTGGTCTAACTATAGACGACGGATCGACGCTGATATCAATGATATTTGTATTGTTAAAGCTTTGTACAATTGTGTAGTGAGATCTATTTTAGGAAGTGTTTACTCTGAGTGGTCAGATTATTATGACCACCTGATGTTTGTAGGCAAATTAGCTATGATTTCGCGCTGAAGTTGCTAAAGAGCCGGACTAGTGTAAATATGCAAGCAAGATGTTTACCACGACATTGGAAGTAATTTGTTTCAGAAGATTATAGGTAAACGACGCGATTTAGCAGCCTTTGATGATTGTTGGCGCTCGGAGCCATGGAGCTAATATCAGCAAAACGGCTGCATTCGTTAAATGTTCAAGAGCAGCTGCTGTTAAATTGTTTCAGATTGGACTGTCTGCCGGAAAACTGGGTCTGAACGTGTCAGCTGTGGCGGTCAACGACTAGTCAATGTTGGGGCAGACAGGGGAGTAGTATGACTGGTATAAGACAACAGAAGGGCAACAGTGCATCAAATTACTTCAAATCTTTATCAGGGATCCTCTCAAATGATCTCTGAAACGCACTGTTCGCCATACACTGCATAGTATGGAATATGGGAACTGAAGGCCAGTTCGAACACCTTTGCTGTCTGCAGTTAACAAGATAAAACGTCTCCAATTCGCACAGGAACACAAGGATTGGACAGTTGAGTATCGGAATAAAGTCATGTTGCCTGATGAACCATGTTTCCATTTGCATCATGCAGATAACAGAATGAGAATTTGACGGAAACTGCATGAAAACATGGACCCCACATGCATGAGTACAATCGTTCAAGCTCGTTTGGGGCAGTCATGGTTTGGGGCATATTTTTCTGGCATAATATGGGTCCTTTAATTTGTGTAGAAAAACGTCTGAATATCAGAACATACCTAAATATCTTTGTTGATCAAGTTCATGCAATCATGTTGATGGTGTATCGCAATGGAGATGGCTTCTTCCAACGTGACAATGCGGCATGCCACGCTACTCGTATTTTGCAGAAATAGTTTCAAGAACAAGCAATTCCTGTACGTTGTTTGCTAAAAAAATTTTGCTACTGAATGTATGCTTTAAACCCTAAGTTGATTCGACAATTGAAAATGAGAGTAAGGCGAGATTGTTGCGATCGCCACGAACGACGACGACCCTGGCTTAGGTGGCCCCCCCCTAATGACCAAATCTCAATCCAATTGAGAATTTGTGGGAGAAAGCTGAAAGAGCCATCAGACATGTTCCAAAACAACAATTTTCATACAACAGGGCAGTGTTATTCATGAGGCAAAGACTGTTATGCTCTTATTCATCTGCCAAGCACAACATTGGCCGAAAGTCGAAGCTCACTGACAGAGACTGAAGGGGTCTGAAGCGGAGTGTGGCCAGAAAGCACAAGACAACAGCATTCTTGGTGCCAGATTCCTCGCATCACCTTTCAACATCTCGTGGAGTAAATGCGAATCGCCGCAGTATTGAAGGCAGAAGGTGGCCCAACGAAGTAATGATGGGGTGGTCATAATAATCTGGCCAATCAGTGATATTCACCCTAAAGTGTCGATATCTGATATGGAAATGTTGTTGTTTAGAGCGATAATGAAATATTCACCAACAGCTAGACCAGTCAGTGACAACATGGAGGTGGATACTAATATTGCAATTATGACAGTTAGCATTATCAATGTAGATGCTACATTAAATTTATATGCTCTTAGCTTTATGAAGAAACATTTTAATTTAAATTTTAAATCCATCGAATCACCTATTACATTGGGTGGCAGTACTATAAATTTGATGTTTGTGCGAAATATTGGTTCTTGTCTGTTGCTGCTTCTAACATACTCCTCTTATCATTGAGCAGTGATTTGTAAGTTGGGAATGCCATAAAGGTTTGGTAAACAATTTATGATGAATTGTAAGTACATTTTTTGTGTGAACTATTTTATATCAGAAATTAATTTTTTTAAATTGTGTTGCGCAAAGTTTTTTTCTTATTCGCCATGTGGCCTGAAGACGTATTCTACGATTTAACTAGCGGCCTTGTCCCAACACATCCCCGTAATTTTTTTTGATTCCGTGTCATTATCTCGTGGTAGGCCTGTGCGAAGGTACCATTCCGCCATACCAATTTATTTTTCTATTGTCTAAACATCCGCAGCATTAAGGCAAATTTTACCCCCTTTCTCTTATCCCTTAACTTACTCAAAATTCCCCCACACGTCATCGTCCTAACAGAGATTTGGACTAATACAACTCTTGCGATCCGTATTATCGATGGATACACTTCAACCGCAATTCATCGCAATTGTAAGAAAGGTGGAGGTATTACACTCTTTATTTCAAATTCGTTACACTTTGTTGTTCACCCTAAATATACTGAAATGTGGATGGGTGGATCTATTGACCTAGCAATATCAGATCACTTTCCTATTTTTCTTTTATCAGCTCCATTTACTACAACCACACCACCACCTCCTCCTACAAAAAATAGATTAGTTACACTTCCCAGATTAACAATTTTCCATTCTTTTCTTGAGCTGACTGACTGGCCAGGAATATTCAATAACGAATTCGATACTGATACTTTAATGGAAAAGTTCCTCACGCAGATCAATTTGGGACTTAATCGTTACTTACCGCTTATCTTTTCTCCCCCACCTAAAACCAAACAACCCTTTCGCAAACCCTGGATGAATACTTATATATTCAGCCTAATTTCACATAAGAACGCTCTGTATCAAAAATTCCGCCGCAAACCATGTCAACGAACTAAATATAATTTTCAATCATTTTCAAATTTTACTGGAAATATCATTAAATCCAGCAAACGAATCTTCTATGCACGTTTCTTTCAAAAAATCACAAATACCAAACACAAATGGAGAGCAATTCGCCAGCTAGTACATGGTCCTTCTCCATCTTTTATACCGTTCTCCAGCCCTTCTGACATCAATCCCACCTCAGTAACGGAGTTTTTAGAAACTTTACCACCATCTCCACCAAATACGCCCAACTCTATACTACATTATCCTTATATTGCTCCTCCTATAACTCCTTCATTTTTTATCTATCCAGCCTCTCCAGAAGAAATAGGAAAAATTATACATCAGCTAAAACCCTCTACCACAACTGATCCTTTAGGATTTCGAACAGATATTATAATTACTGTCTCCTCTAGTTTGCTCTTTCCTCTTACCCACATTTTCAATATCTCAATAGTTAATGGTACCTTTTCCAAATGCCTGCGTCAAGCCAGATTATCCCAATCTTCAAAAAAGGCAGTTCGTTAGAATATGATAACTACAGTATAGACCGATCTCAATCGTCCCTGTCTTTTCAAAAATCTTTGAGAAACTTTATTTTATTCGTTTATCTAACAACATATTCAACTATAGCTTAATTTTTCCAGCGCAACATGGATTCTCCCCAAAACACGGCATAGATACTGCTTGTTATGAACTGTTTGAATATGTAACGTCCCTTAAGTGTGAGTTATGTGTGTCAGGTTGAGTGTGGTCATTTTTTATTAAGAAGTTAAAGTATAGGTGTACTGTGGTTTCGTTGTTATACGGGAGAGTATTGTTGTTGGGAGAGTATTGTTGTAATTTTTTTCGGAGAATTTGTCGTGTTCCTAAAAAAGGATTGTTACCACGTGGTGTGTGTGTGTTGTTGTTGTTGTGGTTATGAGCGTGTTGTCTTGCGATGTAGTCGGGAGCGTTCGTTGGACAGAGTTAATTGAAATATGTTAAGATTACTATGGAAATAATTCTCTGTGACCATGATAAAATGCTGTTTGAAGTAAGCGAGATGGAGATGGAAGTCACTGTGGTGAAGTAGAAGTAATCTTAATCGTCTGCATCACGCTTACCCCGTCATGGATGACCAGCCCGAACGTGTTCGAAAATCCAAGAGTATCGGACGTGTGGATGGATAAAGGTTCCAGCCAATGAGGATAACACTTACGATAAGTATTAACATTCGCATAAAACTTTATTGCTCTAAAGCACTACTTTTATCGTAATTTGTTTTTATATGGAGATGCCTGTAACGCAGTCGTCATGCAGCCTAAGTCCGATGTGGATAGGAGCGCCCGAAAACGTAATGAGTAAGCGATTCTGGAGAGCCCTGACGATATCCACGCATGCTTTGTCGTAGTAAGGAGTCCGAACATTTAACGGTGAGCCCGTCTTGTTAGAGTAACTGTAATGACCATGGGTTTTATCCACATTGTTATACCGAGCCGTCGTGACAAGAAATAGTGATGTTAGAGTTAGATTATGCTAGAGACACAACAGTTTATCTTGAGCTCGATTCACATGTTAGATCAATGTAATGAAGAATTGCTTGTATTTATTTTGGATGGTGTAAATAGTTTGTTACTCCCACTAGTATAAATAGTCCATAAGTATTAAGTTTATTAGAGTGGAATTCGCCACGCACGTATGGCATGTAGTGCGATGACACAGAATTCCACTGTAGTCATTGTATCACCTATTAGTTGTGCCCAAGAGGGGTTACAGTCCTTCTCCCCTGCTCTGCCCTAAAAAAAAAGAGGGATGTGGCGCTTTCTGGTGTGCAAAAGAAATTTGGAATATTTGTATGGGTCAACTAGTGGGTGATCAGACACTGGCCAGCGCGAATTAATTCCGGATTTGCTTGGGGTGTAATTTACCTTAAGTCAGTTGAGTTATGTAATTTGGTAGATGTTGCTTATTGGGACTATAGTCATTATGCAAACCAATGTTAAATTTGCATACTGATTAGAATCGTATTTCAGTGTTGAATGTTGGTTATATACAGGGTGATTTACATCGAATGTAAAATACTTAAAGGGGGTATTATAGAGGTTAAGATAAACAAAAAACGTCCTATGAACATGGGTTCAATTATGAACGATAACTGAGATATGAACAGAAAAAAAAATGCCACCACCAAGATCAACAAGTTATAATAACTCAGATTCTGTAGAGCTTAGATTAATGAAATTTGGAGGAATAACAGAGTACATAAGACTGTGTATACCTTTAAAATTTGATCTAATTCTAACAAGAAGTTTCCAAGTTACTCATTCAACATCATAATACGTACGTGTTCACTTGTGAGTACTAACTAGCACTTGTCACAATTTTGACTGTGTAACTCGGAAACTTCTCGTTGGAATTCAATCAAATTTTAACGGTATACACAGTCTTATGTACTCTGTTATTCCTCCAAATTTCATTAATCTAGGCTTTACAGAATCTGAGTTATTATAACTTGTTGATCTTGGTGGCGGCATTTTTATTTCTGTTCATATCTCAGTTATCGTTCATATTTGAACCCATGTTCATAGGACGTTTTGTGTTTATCTTAACCTCTATAATACCCCCTTTAAGTATTTTACATTCGATGTAAATCACCCTGTATATATATATTTTTTTTAGAGAGGAATAAAGGAATGCTTTCATTGGCAGTTAGTGGGTGATCAATTCCTGAAAATATCGGTCTCGAACTCTTGTGTTCGCCAACCCCTGTTGAGTTTTTGAAATCACATCTATATTTAGTAACATAGGGGGGTAGGGGAATGCTACAATGGCGCCCAAACAGGGACCGACGGTCCGGAAATTCCGGATTATGGAGTCACCTGCGCAAAACTGCCCTGGAAAGTTTTCTGTGATATTTTTTTTATTTTTGATTTTTGGACTGTAACATAAACTGATTTAAGAAGAGTATTACTAAAGGAGTTGAGTGTAGTGTAGTAAGAAAGTGTGTGTCTAACAGTATGGGAGCAGTGTTAACTATTATTTAAAGGATGCCTGGAGATGAAGGAGGTGGCGAGGCTGCAGCTGCAGCAGCCGCGGTCCCTGCGGCTACGCCAAAGTTGGGAGGCTTTACTGGTTCCGTACCGGCTTTTATTGGAGAGGAGGGGGGTGTAACCATCAAGGCTTTCCTGGCAAGTGTGGACCGGATTGAGGCCTTAGCGAAATGGACCCCAGAAATTAAGTTAACGATTATCCACTCTCGTCTAAAGGGGGCAGCTGCTAAGAGAGCAGCGGAGCACGAGCTCTTTGACATCGAGGAATATGAAGAATTGCGCACAAGGCTCGAGCAAGTGTTTGGTAGGTTAAAAGTTGCCAGGGACTTCTCGCAGGAGCTGCACGATACGATTCAAGGGCATAATGAATCAGTTGCAGCTTTTGCGGGAAGGTTGGAACTGGCAATGTCTAGGTATTTGAGGGCAACATCGGCTGCTGTGCCTATTAAAGACACTGTATTGCTCGAGCACTTCTGTAACAGCTGCTTGGTGGCACATAGGAGGGCCTTGATGATTGCCAGCCCCAAGACGTATAGGGAGGCGGTGATGCTGGCTGCTAAATCCGAAGAGTTGGAATGGAAATTTAGGAAATCTGCAAATGTCGGAGAGGCAGGAGAAGCTATTCAAGGGGGGGGGGGGACCCAGGGTGTAGTACAAGTAAAATGAATTCGAAAATCACTAGAGCTGGTTGCAGTGTTATGGATGGTCCAAAAGCCCTAGGTACGAACTGCAACTGTGCAGAATCAATTCAACGTCTGGAGAAGATGGTGGAGAGCCTGGCCCAGTCGGTGGAAAAGCTGGCCTCGATGCAGGCTGTTAACGTTCATACACTGCCGGTACATCTTGGTCAACCAGAAAATGTGCGAGCAATCGTACCCAGGAATACTTTGAGTACTAGTGGGTGCTTTAGGTGTGGCCAGCCAGGACACATGGCGAGAAATTTCCTTCAGCCAATACCGAGAGCTCGCAATGTTAATGCTGGTGATCCGTCTGATGGTCCTATTAGAAGTCAATGCGGAGCTGGTGGTACATGCGTAGCAACGGTGTACGTACAAGGGCAACCAGTAACAATGCTATTTGATACTGGTTCCCAAGTCTCGTTGATTGACGAGGAGATGTACCACCAGTTGTCTGGACCGCCTTTACAAGACATGGAACTGACCATAAAGGGTATCGATGGGGGGTGTCTATATTTAAAGAAAGGGGGACAACTTGATGTTGTGGTATAGGGCTGTCATATAGGGATGCGCACATTTCTTTTAGCGATCGCTCATATGACGGCATCCTTGGAATGGATATTTTGAAGGGCATGACCTTTCAGTGTGCACCCACAAGTATGGCGAGTGTTGCTGAGGTTCTGTCAGGCAAAACATTGATAATTAACTAAGACGGAGGTATGCGGGATTATACTTACGGTGGGGGTACGGGGCAACCCATAATGTCCGGAGTTTGTAATAGTCTAGGATGGGAAACAAATCGGGAGACTAGGGTAATGGTGAGAGAATACTACTCCAGCAGAGTAGGAAAAGTAGCCAGATGGCGTGGACCATTCGTGATTTGCTCCACCGATGGGATGGGATGGGCTCAAGTGAGGGGTGTGAAGTTTGGTGACATTAAATGGGTGAGGATAAGCCAAATTTGGATAAGATGGGGAACAGATGCTAATGAATTGGTAAATGAGCCTTTCCCCATAAAGTCAGAGATAGGAGAAGTATGAGGGAATAATTGGGTGAATTTAGAAGGGGGCTGTCCCCAAAATGAAGTGTGAACTCACCTATTGTCTGTGGACCTGAAATAAGGACCCAGGTTTACCAGGTAAATGCAAGTGATGGGGCCAACTGGCAGGTTAACCCAGCTGTCAGAGAGATGGGTGTACACAGCAGTGATATACAAGGGGAGTCCGCCGGAGAAGGTAACGGGTGTGTACAGAGCCTGGAAGTGGAAGCAGTACGTTGGTCCGATGTGCCAAGGACTAGTGCACAAACTGTTGTGACGGGGCAAATTGCCATGGAAAATGTTGAGAATATTGGATTGAAGGGTACACCGAATGGTGTAGTCGTAAACCAGGAGTTTGAGGCAGCAGGCAAAATCAAATTGTCCTGGCGTGAAGGCATGAAGGTGGTAGCAAAGACACACAAGAGGATTGCAGAATGCAATAAAGGGAATAGAAGCGAGAAGGTAGGGGATAAACAGATTAAAAATGCACAAAAAACGAAAAAGAAAAAGAGCAAGAAAACAAAAAAAAGCAGGAAAGGAACGCCGACTAAGAAAAATTTGAATGTAGGTGATAAGGAAGGTGCCGAACAGTGTCTGGTGTTAACGGGTATGAGTAAGGAATGTACGAAGTGTGGAGAGAATAGTCAAGAGCAAGACAGTATGGAGAATGTTCTGGAATCGTGGGATGATGATGCGGGCTGGGACGAATATGTAGAAACTTTCACCGTATTGGGGCGAGGTGATTCGGGATTCTGTAACCTAGAATGGTAGAGGTAGTGAAGGTGAATGGATTAGATGAAGATAGTATGTGGAATGAGTGTAGGGGTTTATGTGGAACACTAGTAAGTGTGTATGCATGTTTTCGTTTTAATAATTATTATTTTTTTTGTCCTTTTTTATATGCCTGGATGGGAATCAATTATGTTTTAGTTGTTGCCTAGTGCACTTATTGAATAATGACAATTCTATTAAGTTATAATAATGGGATATAATTTGGTAATGTTGCTGGAGTTGTTCATTGTAATAGCTAAATTGGAATTACTGGGTGGATGCATTTTTGAAGTGTTTTAGTTAGGGGTTTAGATTATATTTGCATTTATGCTTGTGTTTTGTGCGGTCATTGATTCGGTCTCGAACGTGATCTGTTTTAGATCGTGTTCGAGGCTGAACGTTGGGCGTATGTAACGTCCCTTAAGTGTGAGTTACGTGCGTCAGGTTGAGTGTGATCATTTTGTATTAAGAAGTTAAAGTATAGGTGTACTGTGGTTTCGTTGTTATACGGGAGTAATTCGTTATAGTAAGTGGTATTACGTTATTGATGTTTTATTAAGGAGAAAATTAAATGTTCATGCTGTATAATGAGTCGTTGTTGGGAGAGTATTGTTGTAATTTTTTTCGGAGAATTTGTCGTGTTCCTAAAAAAGGATTGTTACCGCGTGGTGTGTGTGTGTGTTGTTGTTGTGGTTATGAGCGTGTTGTCTTGCGATGTAGTCGGGAGCGTTCGTTGGACAGAGTTAATTGAAATGTGTTAAGCTTAATATGGAAATAATTCTCTGTGACCTTGATAAAATACTGTTTTGATATAAGCGAGATGGAGATGGAAGTCACTGTGGTGAAGTAGAAGTAATCTTATCGTAAGTTGTTTGTTATATGGAGATGCCCGTAACGCAGTCGTCATGCAGCCTAAGTCCGATGTGGATAGGAGCGCCCGAAAACGTAATGAGTAAGCGATTCTGGAGAGCCCTGACGATATCCACGCATGCTTTGTCGCAGTAAGGAGTCCGAACATTTAACGGTGAGCCCGTCTTGTTAGAGTAACTGTAATGACCATGGGTTTTATCCACAGCGTTATACCGAGCCGTCGTGACAAGAAATAGTGATGTTAGAGTTAGATTATGCTACGGACACAACAGTTTAGCTTGAGCTCGATCCACATGCTAGATCAATGTAATGAAGAATTGCTTGTACGAGGTCTGTTCAAAAAATACGTAGACTGTTTGAATTTCGCGGGCCCTGTTGGTCCCAATCAAAATCGCTTGGTGTTGCCATCTTCTGACAGATCCGCTGATTACAAGGCAGTTTTTTGATTGCAAATGTCAGTATTGGTTGATTAGCTACCCGGTTATTTGTGAAGTGTGTTTTTTTTCGTTTGGCGGATTTTTAGAATGAGTGACTTGAACGAGCAAAGAGTTGCTGTGAAATTTTGTGTTAAACTCGGAAAAACTGCCACTGGACGAGTGGAAAAGGCCAGAAATGTGGACGAGAGGTGACTGGTTGTTTCATCACGACAACGCTCCAGCCCATTCAGCCCTCAGAACTCGAGAGTTTTTGGCCAAACACTCGATCACTGTTCTTCCTCACCCACCCTACTCACCTGACCTCGCTCCTTGTGACTTCTTCTTGTTTCCCAAACTCAAAAGACCTTTGAAAGGAAGGAGATTTGAGACGATTCCCGACATAAAGGCAAATGCGATGAAGGCGCTGAAGGACATCACAAAAGAAGCGTTCCAGGACTGTTTCCAAAAGTGGAAACACCATTGGGATAAGTGTGTGGATCAGGGAGGAGAGTACTTTGAAGGGGACCCAGATGTGTAACTTCTGAATAAAGTATATTTTGTTTTATGACGTCAGTCTACGTATTTTTGAACAGACCTCGTATTTATTTTGGATGGTGTAAATAGTTTGTTACTCCCACTAGTATAAATAGTCCATAGGTATTAAGTTTATTAGAGTGGAATTCGCCACGCACGTATGGCATGTAGTGTGATGACACAGAATTCCACTGTAGTCATTGTATCACCTATTAGTTGTGCCCAAGAGGGGTTACAGTCCTTCTCCCCTGCTCTGCCCTAAAAAAAAAAGGAGGGACGTGGCGCCTTCTGGTGTGCAAAAGAAATTTGGAATATTTGTACGGGTCAACTAGTGGGTGATCAGACACTGGCCAGCGCGAATTAATTCCGGATATGCTTGGGGTGTAATTTACCTTAAGTCAGTTGAGTTATGTAATTTGGTAGATGTTGCTTATTGGGACTATAGTCATTATACAAACCAATTTTAAATTTGCATACTGATTAGAATCGTATTTGAGTGTTGAATGTTGGTTATATATATATTATATATATTATATAATGTTGGTTATATATATATTATATATATTTTTAGAGAGGAATAAAGGAATGCTTTCATTGGCAGTTAGTGGGTGATCAATTCCTGAAAATATCGGTCTCGAACTCTTGTGTTCACCAACCCCTGTTGAGTTTTTGAAATCACATCTATATTTAGTAACATAGGGGGTAGGGGAATGCTACAAATGCATAACTATGAATATGGCGGATAACAAATTAGTAGTTTCTATATTTTTGGATTTCTCAAAGGCCTTTGATTCTATCCCGCTACAGCTTTTAATATACAAACTTACTAATTTCTACAACATCGGAGGACTACCTTTAAATTGGTTAATAGATTTCCTATCTGATTGAAAATATACATTAACCATTGGTAATATAACTTCCTCAACTCTAACCCGCAACCACGGAGTACCTCAAGGCTCCAAATTATCTCCGCTACTTTTTAACCTTTTTATAAACGATCTGGCGCTCACACTCAAACCCACTTTTATAATCCTTTATGGCGACGATGTAACCATTTCTTATTCAGATGTCTCGATTTCAAATCTCCATTGGTTTTATTAGTGTTAAGCAACTGAATACAAATATCTCAGTTATCCCTTAACACTAATAAAACCAAATACATGATCTTTACACAAGGAAACAAACAATTCGACCCGCATGAATTGATTATTCACTTTAACTCAAATCTTATATCTAGCATAAATACTTTCAAATATTTAGGATTAAACATATCACCCGACCTTTCTTGGAACAATCATATAAATGAACTATCTAAAAACTCTCAGTAAAAAAATAGGAATAATTTCCCAACATCAATATCTCCCCTCCGAAATATCATTACTGCTATATAATACGCTAATTCACTCTTCGCTATGCTATGGAATTCAATTCTGGGGCTCAACATCTAACTACAATTTAAGCAGAATCCTCCGCCCTCAAAAAAGATTTCTCAGAATATTATTAAAACTCCCAAGCACAAATTCGGTAACTCAGTACTTAAAGCATTTTAGAATATTAACAATCCATCAAATCTAATACAGCAACTATTATCATTTACATTTAAGAAAATAAACGAAATCATAAAAGTAGCTAATCCTCCCATATTACAATTTCAACACGAACTCCACCCTTATTCCACCAGATCTGCTCCTTCAATAAGACGCCCATTCCCATGCCGGAATAAAATGGTGGGCCATCTTGCCTGAAAATTTACGTGACGCCCGCTCCCCAATCGCCTTTAAAAGAAATACAAGACTATTCCTTAAATCAAGTCGATCCAATACCTAACCTTTAACCATCAAACCTAAATCATTCACTTAGCTCAACCACTACCCACCAGAGACCACACTTCTTTACAATTCGTGGATGTTACGGTATTATCTTTTGGGGTTCTGCAACTGCTTTTGATCTAAAACGTATCTTTAAACTCCAAAACCGGTTTCTGAGCACTTGAACCAACACACCGAAATCATCTTCATTTCGCAGTTATTTCATGAGCTACAAATTTTAACAATCAACCAAATAATTAAGCTGCAAATATCTTTTTATAGATAAAATTATGTTGTTTACCGTAAGCACAGCCCTCAATAATGCTGCTAGTTAAAAGTCTGGTGGTGCAGCAATTATTGTCAGAAACGGCATTGATCATCGCGAGACCGTTACCCGAAACTATGCGGGGATGGAAGCGGTTTCCGTAATTAAAAATGACATCGAAACGTTTCATTTCCTTATAAACCAGCCCAAACATAAGCCTAATCTGTACGTACATTGTCCACATTAGATGAAATCAAGTCATATATCCTGTATAGCAATGATGTTCCACCATATCTTTTCAATTTTTATAGTTTTGTGAATAATCCTATTACAAACAATTACTGTATATTCGTTCATGTAAACAAACTTCAATTACCAAGTATCACATCATCAGAGAAGCTGGGAAACGAAACCAAGCGAGGCTAATGATGAGATATCAGAGCGAAGAGAAGAAGAGCGGTAAAATCTACGCCTAAGCTGATCCCCAGGATGGAGTCCACCAAGCCTGATGAGAAGAAGAAAAACAGCTTCCCATTGGCAGATGAATATTGCACACCTAATAAGAAAAGAGCAGAAACTTTTAAAAATCGGAGGAGAAACTTATCAAAAAGAGGCAGCTGAGGAATTGATAAAGAGGAATCTAAAGATCGCCCGACTTGATTGAATGTATGACATTTTGTGACAGTGACATTTAAAGATTTGTGGTATTGTAAGTAACAACTTATTTTTTTGTGTGTTTATGAGTGTGTGACATTGAGAAGTGCGACCACTCCCCCCGGTGACCTCTGAGGGAGGATAGCTCGCCCCCCCCCCGAACTTTTGTGACTTTTTCTTTTTGTCTGCACCATAACCATGTTGTCCGTTTACCGTCAGCGATTTCATGAAGGAAATCTATGCCAAGACAGGCATACACTCTGTCCTACTGTCTGGCCATTCTGCCGTATCTGTGCTGCAGAAGCTGTCCTCTACTGAATCGAGGATGCTCTGCAGACAGCAAAATGTGCAGATAGGACTGTATCTGTTGACAACATCAAGGTTGAAAATACTACAGCCCATCTTTTCCTCGCAGATCCTGGACATCTGACTGTCCAGGTCCAGGGTGTTTTGTCACTCATATTGGAAACATATATCAAGAGCTTCATGTCGGACTAGGGGAGGCACTCAAGATTTACCATCCCGTGCATGCTGACACTCCCTGTCTTCAGAATGGCGACATTCTTTTAGACATGCGACTTGAGCGAGATGTCCCAGATTCACTTGGATGCACGGAGAATGAGTCTTCACATACTGCGAGGGAACAAGTCAGTGCTGTTCGTACTGTAAAAAATCTACTCATGTTCTGAGAGATTGTCCTCTCCTGAAGGCAAGATGTTTTCACGCATAGTGGGCAAAGGACATCATTGCCCAGAGAGGATATTTACATCACCAGGATCACCTGAGTCACTGCCTAGAGTGTCATCAGCCCAGCAATTGATCTTGAGGAAAACGTTTTCACAGCCACAAGCACTATGCAGACCTAGTCCACCAGTGCCACAACTACAAAGGAAGAGCACGGAGCTTACTCCTTCTCCTCCACCTCTTCCTCGTGAGACTCAGGAGGTTATGCCAGCACCATTATCTCCATCGCCAAAGGTTCTAGACGACATCCCTCTACCTCAGCCGACAAGTGACATCCCGATGGAAGAAGGCGGCACAGAATACCCTCAGGCTTCGAGTCAATGTTTACCAGAGATGAATTTCCAGCTCACCCTCTTCATCGTCATCGCAGTCATTGAGGATCACCTGAGTGCCTCATGAAACATCGATATTGTCATCAGCTAAGTCAGTGAAGCCAACAGCAACAGTGCAGCGGGATGAGCTTGAGAAGGCCAAGAGCCCTCGCAAGAAAAAACCCATATGGCATTGCAGTCGAAGCGATTGGTCTCCTCTTTCTTCATCCGCCTTGTTAGAGAGCAGCGCTAGCCACCAGCACAGATCACCAAGGCAGAAGATGCCTGAGCCTTGTTCTTCATCTTCAAGGCTCCAGTATCCAGCGGATACAGGTCAGTCTTAGCCATCTTAAAACCCTTGATGAAAGTGATCTCTCTGAAAGTATGTTCCTTTGGTTCCTCCTTTAAACAATCAGTTTTATTGACGTTTATTGCTCTGTACAGACCAGATATTCTTATGTTGGAGGAGGTGAAGCTTGATCCTTCGCAACATTGTTTTGATCTTTCTGGTTTTTGCAGTAAATATCCTAGTGAACATTACCACTCTTCATTGAATAGTAAAGGGTTTGCTACCATCATTTTTAAACCCTCTATTCAGGTGTCGAACTTTATGTAAGACTGCGAGTGCTGAGTGATTTCATTAGATGCTTCAACATCTGAGACTAGTTTCTTACTGCTTAATGCGTATGCTCCATATGCAACAGCAGAGAAACGTGTATGTTTTGATGACATTGAGAGTTTCTCGTGTACATCTATGCCTGTATTGATTGCTCGTGATTTGGTCATCCGGATAATAATAACATCTTTTCATCTGGATACATTTTTGACTTGTGTCAGTGAAATCCATTTTTTGACTTATGGACATGTTGTTCGCAAAATAATCAGTGTGGGTTCACCTATCATCGAGGGCCCACTGTGTCATCGAGACTGGATTTATTTCTCATTGATAATGGTGTAATGGAGATCATTCCATGTTCATTCCCTGATCACACTGTCATCACACTGTCATGGAACCCTTCATTTCCTGCATCAGCTACTGGTACTGTCTCCCATCACAACTGCTTTTTGAACTTTCTCTGCTCGATAATGAGGAATACAAGTGCTTGTTTGTTCAGTTCATGAAAAAACATTTCCACAATTTGCCTCCTATGATCACATTGTGGTTAGTGCTGAAATCCAAAATTAAAAGATTCTTTCGGAAAATTGGGATGAATGCAGCTAGACGCCATAAGCACCATCTCCTTGTACTCCAAGAAATTTTACGACTCCTCAAATTTCCCCCTACGGAGGAGTTTGCTGCCGAAATTTGTCAAGTGAGATAAATGCGCTTATGGTCAGAAAAGCTGCTGGTGCGGCACTAAGGGAAAAAATGTCCTGGGTTACTGACGTAAGAAATTTGGCAGCATTTGCAGAGGAGTGGCATCGAGAAAACAACAAACGTGATTAACCTTCTAATGGTAGAAGGTGGGGAAATGGATTCTGATGCTGCCATTCTATCGCCTTTCCACTCCCATTTTTTTCATCATTCTTTAGTCACCCAATCGTTCCATCAGATACTATGAAACATTGCATAGATGCATTGAAACCTTTCTTCGTGGATACAGACCTATTCATCACCTGTCCTTTCACCAAAGATGAAGCCAGAAAGTTTCTGTCGGCATATAGCCATCATCAGTCCAGTCCTCGGAGCCATCCCATTATTCATTCTTCAATTCCAGTTGGAAACTTCTTGGGCCTGGTGAAAGTAATTAATTCCAACATTATAGATCCTTTCTACCTCACAATGGCTTTCTCACCGGGGAAAATCATTCAGCTCCCCAAGTTCCCGAATCCATAACTTGTTGCCAATAAATCCTTCTCAATACGGATTATAAGGTCTTCACTGGAGTGTTTCAATTAAGACTAAAATTATTAATGAGATCGACCCGGGGCAGTCCTGCTCAATTCCATCATGTAGGATGTCAGATAATCTGATTACAATTAGGTGTGTTATGAAGGAATCACGTGCATATGCACAATCTCTTGCAATGTTAAACCTTGACCCAGAAAAGGCTTTTGATAAAGTGAATCATGATTTCCTTTTTCAATTTTTCCATCATCTTCATCTTCGGTCATTTGCAGCGATTATCTCTGCACTATACTCTTCGACCACATCATGCGAGGTGATTCATGGCTCCATTTCAACTACTTTTGAACTTTCAAAGGGTGTAAGCCAGGGGTGTCCGTTATCCCCCTTCATAACATCTTTTATTTGAAGCCATTACTACAGTACCTGAATCGCCACCCAGATATGATATGATCTATCAGAGGCGTCCATAAACATCAGTACTCTTGCTTATGCACATGATGTAGTGCTTTTTGCGTCGGATCCTTTGATTACTTTAGTGCTTCGACGAGGAATACCATCAAAGCCAACGCGATTTAAACAAGTCATTGCAATGTTTTTGTGACATTGTCACGGAATTCATACGCCATCCAGAGTTCTGATGACAGCATCAATCGCTTCCACACTCGGTATTTCTATTCATCGAAGTGGAAAGTGAGGGGATATAATACTCGTCATCAACATCGTAACACGCGGGGAACGAATGAGAGACGAGGGAGAAAAGCTCGAGATGAATACGTGAGCGAGCGAGAGAGAGAGGCAGAAGGTCAGAAAAACGAGGTTGGAGCAG
Source organism: Rhysida immarginata (assembly GCA_023313115.1). Taxonomy (NCBI): domain Eukaryota; kingdom Metazoa; phylum Arthropoda; class Chilopoda; order Scolopendromorpha; family Scolopendridae; genus Rhysida; species Rhysida immarginata. Next base: position 37,423 of record JAHWFO010038885.1, read on the forward strand.
GCAAGAGAATAATATCGTGTCTCGCCATATCGCTGCCGCTTCGGACCAATCTAGTAATTCCCAGTGGGAGTTAGTAGGGGAACCGGTAATTATGTAGATGACGGCCTCCACCCCAACTTGCGTTTTTTCCTACCTTGCGTTGTTTTTTAACATGCATCTTGGGTTGCTTAGTGTTTTTGGGGGGGTGGACGAAAAGTTTAGTTTTTATTTTTGGTGGGAACGTGGTTTTCTTTCACTCGAAAGCGGTCTCCTTTATAGGTTTAATAGCGCCGACTTCCTTCTTCCAGATACTAGATACGCAACGCCATCTGGTGGTAGCGGTTGAAGTCAGGCACGGAAATGCAGACGATGGCGAAAATGGTCAATAGAAAAATACTAACCATTGGCCTCCTGTAACCGGCCGGGGGGAAACCAACTGCCCCCTGTGACCAAACAGGTTGGGGTATATATCATTAATTTACCCCCGGAGGGGGACGTCGTAGACAGAACGCCGGAGGCGTTCGAGTAACGGAAAACAGTGACCAATGGGCATTATTGAACGAGGCCCGCAGGGCCGATGTGAGGCGCGGAGCGCCGAGAGTGGTACAAGTTTGCTGAAATTTAAAGCTAGTTTGCACCATAAATAAAAACTAAATCTTTCGTCCACCCCCCCAAAAACACTAAGCAACCCAAGATGTATGTTAAAAAACAACGCAAGGTAGGAAAAAACGCAAGTTGGGGTGGAGGCCGTCTTCTACGTAATTACCAGGGAACCAGCTAAGAAAACGGCCGAATCCCATCTCCAGCGAACGCCGACGTGAGCAACAAACTCCGTCGCCAAGAGAGCGAGTTCGGCGCCGAGAGCCTCGCCATAGCAAAGTCAGCTGAACGTTTGAGTAACGAGGTGAGCTTTTCCTTACAATGGAAACTTTGGAACTTTTTGCTTCGTAAGCTACGTAAGTGGGATAACTCTTTAGCCATTAAATTCCTCGTTGAAGTCCGTTTTCAACCATTTTTGGCGTGGAACTATCTCAGCGGCCAATTATGGAACTGAGAAGCTACGAGCTCCGTTACCAATCTCAAATGCACGGACTTTAGCCGTATGGTCTTTCGCCCTACGTTACCAGACAGCTAGGATTGATTCTAGTATGGTAATTACTATTATCAGCAAGGTTTCAATTTATTTTTGTGCTGCAAGAACTAGTTTCCCCGTCGTTATTAGTCGTGCAATATTGGTGCTCTAGCAAATTGTGAAAATCACTATTTGCGTCATAACTTTGATATTTTACTTTTACAGTAGCTACATTCAAAAACTCCGTGTTAGTCGTGTGAAGCGTGTCGTGTTGCTAAAATCGGATGTCACTTCCTGCACAAACCGTGTCCCGTGTTGCAAAACGCCTAGCACGGAGCACGGGCTTTTTATGTCCGTGTTTGTGTTAGTTTGTGATGCTCTAGTAATTCGTTCATCACATTTTTCTTCAGTTGTTTTTATTTTGTACTAAAATGATAAACCCTTTTCCTCAATTTGTTTTTTTTGACATGTAGCCATGAAAGTTTTGATATATTTTAATTTTGATGATATATAATTATTTAGTTTTTTTTATTATCCTAGCCCGGGCAATAATGTTAATAATTTTTTTTTGGTAGAAAATTTCAATACTTCTTTCCTAGCTACTTGTCATTTAAAAATGTTATTATATATTTATTTTTTGTAGATATATTCTGGGCGATTTTCGAAAGATTTTAATTAGTAGTATTAATTAATAATGTGTACACATTTAGTTATAGCAATTTTCTTGTGAACAAAATATTTATATTTGAGTTGGTATAAATAAGATAAAATTTTGTACAATTTTATTTTGATGTCTTAATTTAAGATCGCCAACAATGTTTTATAACATATCAATTGTTGCCATACATTTAAAAGATGTTCTCTGATTTACATAGTCAAGCTCTGAAGTGTGCCCTTTAATTGTTGCCGCGTGTTAGCCGTGTGCTTCTTGACTGTTGCCACAAGAGCATAAAAGCTTCAACATGTCAAAATTTCTTCACTACTTTTCCGGTTTTCCATTAGTAAAGATGATCCAATAAGGCTCCGTCATCATCCATAGCCACTACAGTTTCTGACTTCAACTTTTCTTCTGGTTTCCTGAATTGATTTTCAAGGATTATGTCTTAGCTACCTCAAGTTCATTAATATCCGGATATGTAAGCTCATTTACATTTTTATTTGGTCCTCTTCTGTTGAGATGGACACTTACTTCAATAGACAGTGATGCAGATTTGTCTGGATTTTCCAGTAAATCTCTTTACCGGAAGCCATCATCATATTCTGTTCAACATGTAATTTAAACAGTGCCTTTGCTATGGTGAGCTAACCATGCCTGTTGGGCCTTAAAATTAAACTTTTAATTAGGACTTTTAACCTTTCCAAAATAATTTTTTCCTGTTTAATGAAATTTTACTTTCTTATCTTCAGTCTTAGCCCATTATGTAATTCGAAATTTCTTTTTACACATTTTTAAGGGTTTTTTTTTTTTGTTAAATTTTGGTCCTAATATCTCTAATGGTTTAAACTGGAGTAGTCAAAATATTTTTTTTCTCATTTGTCCTCACATATTTCTTATGTAAAGTGCAAGGCTTTATTTTTTTTTATTATGGATTTTCTTTTTCACATTTCATATTTTAAATGACTGTAAGTGAATCAAGCAATTTTATCTTATTTGCTGTCTTGTATTTTGTACAAGCATTCAACAGTTAAAATTGAGTTAAAATATTATGTTTTCTTCCATTTGTGATGGCCACACAAGTGTTTTGAAGCCTGCTAATATTTAATTTTTGCATTATTACTGCATAATCTTTTGGCTTTTATTTTCTCTAGCAACTTTCTTTTAGTTGCTACTTGCTACTGATATTCTTGATTCACATACAACTACTTTTTTCCATTGTCATGGTTGTTGGGGAATTTAAATATGTAATTGAAGAAATCTTCTTTTAAGAATTCTTTTCTTAATGCTATTAAATATATATATTTTCAACTTTTCTGCTAAGTCTATCTGTCTTCTCACTTATAAACACACTTTATTTTTGGCGACCAAGTAATATCTGAGTCTTATTGATATTATAAGTTAATTTTTTTTATCTTTAAAAGTAAATTTTAATAACACAACGCAATGTCTAGTCTAAATGATATTTAGATTAAATTTTAATTCCACTATACAATTTTTTCTTTTTAATTTAAACCTCACTAAGGTTGTTGGAGTAGTTTAACTGGGAGATAGCATTAATTTCTCAAAATTACTATTTTCTTAGAGCTTTTTGTAGACATCTTAAGAATTTTAACTGATTTTCTCTTTTCCTAATGATTTAATCATCATTATTAAAGATAACATAAGATCTAAAAAGTAACATTAAATTCATCCAAACCTTACAAGTTCTCTAGCACGACATTGGCGCGCATGCTCATTGTGGCATGCCTCATCTCTCTCATGAAAATCCGTAATGGTGGGAAAACATTGTTAAGGGACATTGTTAGCTCTAAAACAATACAAATCATAAACGTCCAAGTAATCACAAGCTACATTCAAAAACTCCGTGCTAGTCGTGTTAAGCGTGTCGTATTGCTAAAAATCTGATGTCACTTCTTGCATGAACTGTGTCCCGTTTTGCAAAACGCCTAGCACGGAGCACGGGGTATTTTCGTCCATGTTCGTGTAAAGCCTTCTCTAATCATGTAGGCTGTGGTTCGTGTTAGCTCTCTAGCACGACACTGGCGCGCATGCTCATTGTGGCATTCCTCATCTCTCTCATGAAAAGCTGCAATGGCGGAAAAACGCCGCTTCCCTGAATATTTTAGTTATACGAATTAATTGCACCATCATCCCATGATTAATTAGTGTAGAAGGAACTCGGTTATGGAAGCAGAAAAGTTATTTTTGATAATCGGAGAAGATTGGGTCGGAAGTAAAGTGCCTATCGCTAATAACTACACTATCTCCATCTGGTGGGAAAATTGTAACCACGATAATTAGGACACGACTTACTGGATGCTAACGACCTGTTCATTTAGCTGATTTCCATTGTTGTTTCAGGCAGACAAAACAATACCGCCTAGAGAGAAAGCCTGCTCACGGAAAAATCATACATTGTTACATCACCTACAGTAGGGACAATTTCGTGCTTATTACGGATAGAAATATGATCAACAATACCCTACCGTAGGTGAGGAAACAATACTCTGCCTGATCGGTCTCAACTCAAGTGGCAGCACAAATCGTGCTCGACAGCACAGACAGCACGAGCACATTCAAAAATTAACTCAGCACGGATCGTGCTATAGCTAACACGACACGCTTAACACGACTAGCACGGAGTTTTTGAATGTAGCTAGTGTTAATATCGTCATATGTTAAGACAAGAGCCATTGACCAGACTTTGGAGGCCCTACTTTTCTCCTTCTAAATCTACTTAGCCGATTTGTGTCCTCAAATATCGTTTGAAGTTATTTCGCTATGGCGTGTGAAAGAAAGTCTAATTCCATACGCCTATCGGCTGTAGACACGATTCGACTTCATCATTGTTTTGTTTGTTGTATCAGTGCGACATTATTGTGTGCTATTACGTTCCTGCAAAGTGATATTATAAACAGTTTAAATTGTGTTACATTGCATCAAGTGATTTCCTCGCATGTTTTACTGCAACTGGTGTCTTGTGCTAAGTGATCACATTTTTTTACAGTTAAGATCTATCTCTTAAGATCTAAATGAGTCTTTAGTTCTTAAGTTTACTTAAGCTAATTAAGTGATTAGTCTTAAGATTTTGATTTCAAATAAATAGTCTTTCAAATTATACCTACTTAGTCCCCGCCTTATGTCATTACATACGTCATTCCACTGCGTACTCTTAATTCACAAAATTATCCATGAAGGACATAATGCAAACGGATGGATTTTGTGACATCATGCAAAAAGAAATGTAAAAATAAAATCAGAATATTTAAAATTTGAAATAAAATGATTTGTTAAAAAATTAAATGATCCAGGTGTGACAGTGATGCATTTTATTATATTGTATTTACTTCGATATCTAAAATACAAAATTCACATTTCAAAATATCAACAATAGAAGTGACGTAGTGTCAATCCGAGAAAGGAACGAGACAGAACGAGATCGAGAGATCAAAGACGAATCTCTCGATACCATTTAAGAAAGCATCTCGAGAGGCAGTGGTTGGATACCGCGAAGAATTCCAGCGATAAGCGAAATGTCTCGCAGGGGTGAGGAAAGACCTTCGAATCAAGGTTTTCATATAGCCCAACATCGCCAACGGAAGCTCGAAGCACCGGCCGTACGTAGAGCGAATTCGACGGCGAGAAACGTCGCCCGCCGCTTCATCGGAACCGTTAAGCAGTACGCCCATAGGAGATGAGGACGCGTGGCTGCAAGTTCAAATGCTCATCCGTCCCGCCTTCGAGGAGCTTCTGGGAATATTTTCAACCGATCCGGCTATTGCATCGGAGGACGACAACTCGCGTACGCGAGGAAGCTGAAAGCGACGGAGCCGCGGACAACGAATCGTCTCAACGTTTGTTCCGCCAGGTAGATCTTACCATTCTCAGCAATTTAACGGTTATCAACTGTAATACGTTGATTGACGTTCGCATCGTCAGAACTGTGTCCGTGAAGTGTGAATTAGATTGTGATTCAAATCTCCCATGGATGGGAGTTTTTCGACATTGGAAGGGGAGGAATTTTCCACGTTCAAACGAACTTTGTTCTGTCGTCTCTACCTAATTAACGTAATGGTCTTGACTGAACTTAAATTCACGCCTTTAGATTTGAGTGTAGGTCTCGACTATTACATGAATTAATTCTACGGACTCATTTGCTGCTAAGTGACTTTAATTATTTTTCGTCATAAAGGAGCATTCGCTTTCTTCAATGGAATTCATTGAATTTGGCCAAGGACGTATTTATCCTTCGTCATTCAACCGGGAAGTAAATTAATCGACAACGGGCGAGTCAACTACCCATCTCAAGGGAGTTTCCCAGCTCGTCAATTAAGCTGACGGCGAATTCTTCTGTGGTTTTCACATTCAGTGCTTTATTTATATTTGTGATTAGAATAGTGCCGATTAAGTTTGTGGTTAATTAAAAGTACTATTCCCCTCTCCAATGAAATTATGTTGTGCTAAGCTTTCTTCGTAGAATTCGGTCTAAAAGTATATTTTCTTATGTGCTTCAAAATAATTCTACTTCGACTAGTGAGTGCATAAAAGTGTTGTTCACCTATCCGACGAAATTACTTGTGTTTAAATTTCCTTGTAGAATTAACTGTACAAAGTATATTGATTTCGTTTAAGTGTGAAATATTGCGACATGAAATTGTGTTTGATTATTTGTGCTACTCATTTTTCCGTCATCCTTCGATGATGCGAGGCTGCTGTTAATCAATCAGCTAGTTTAGTGCTACCAATTTGTGTTATTTAAGATAAAGAAATCTTTCTTTGTGATTTAGTGTTTTGATTACTGACGCTCCTTACAAGTTTTAAATTAGGTTTTAAAAGGAGCTTATTTAATGGTCAATGATAGAAATGCTTCTTATCCGCGTTTATGGTGGTGTGCTGAATTTCCAAAATATTTCAGATCCAGTATTGTGAAATACTGAAACCTTTTTATTCAAAATGTGTGTGTGGTAATCTTCAATTTGCGTGTGCCCTATCTTCGAGTGATTTCTTCACGTTTTAACGGATTTTCAAGCTTCAATCCGCATCAGCAGTTTTCCTCTAGTGATACAGCGAGGTGCTTGTCGTCCTGCTATGCAGGTGCCTGCGCTATCCTCTTCTTCTGCTGTCGACGGACGTCTTCGATTATTTCTTCGAAGCTTCGTGAAGATTTCTTCCGCATACCGCCGTCATCTCACCGGACTCCTGTTCAACGGAAAGAATCCGACGCCTCTTCTAGCGCTCTCTCTCTTTCGTGCTCCACGTCCGAACGATGACACCGTCCTACATAATAATCTTACTAGATCTTCTGTCTCCCGACTTTGTAAATTCATCGTTTGACTTTACCGGCATTGACTCTTCGGACCTCGGACTTAGCCTACCTAGACTTTTGACCTTACCGCCGTTAATTCTGTTGGCTTCAGACTTTGTATCACTTGACCTGTGACCTTACCGGCAATTTCCTTTTCGACTTCGGCCTTCGTAGAACTTGACAAAAGACCTTACCGACTTCGACTTTCATTTTACGACGCCTTTCGCATTATAGAACGTTGCATCCAGGAGTGTATGACAAAAACTCATATGACTCTCTTTTATTTATTTTTACTATTCCACTGCGTGTATTCATTCTGCAAATAAATAATTTTTGCTTTTCCAATTTCAACCTTCCCGATCCTGTTCTGTTCACACATTGATACGTGACACGTAGTGCCATGGCTTTGAATATATCGCGTCGACTTCGGTACCATCAACCTCGTCAAGTCTAAAGGAAATGGATGGTGAACTATCTTAAAACATTCCCAATAACATGTGTGGCCAAATTACAGTGCTTGATTATAATTTTTCATTTTTACCAGATACGGACTCATTACATTGTCAACAAGTGATGGAGAAGTGGAGTGCTCATCTTGAGAAAAATTTTCGAATTCCATCATCTGTGTTCATCATGTCGAGGTTCATCAAAACGCACGTTTTCCGATATTAACCTCAAAATGCCTATTCCCCTTGCCTCCGGCTGAAGATCTTCGGAGGCTACGGAGTAAAATTGTGAAATTGTGTGTAGCAATATAAAATTCCTTATCCATTGTGAGCATCATTCTGCTTCACTCCCTTTGAGAGAGGAGGGGATAGGTTTACTTGATATCAAACGCTATCTTATTGCAGTCAGATTGGCTGCGATGATTTGGGCATTCCTTCTCCCTCCCCCAAGCAGGGGAACTTTGTTTTTTCGCACCTACGTTTTTTCTTCAAGGTGAATAGGATACCATTACTTTCCTTGTTACCAGTGATCATGCATTACAGACAACCCAACCTATATAAGACTTTTTCGCTTGAATTAATGACTTTTTGGGGCATCTTCGTCTTTCGTAGTTTTTCCAGCAGTCTGATCCAGGAAAGACGACTGACGTCGTTCGTCTACATCCTCATTATCCGTGGGCAGCGGTCATGAAGGTGTTGAATTCTTTTACCTTCGAGAGCTTTAATTATCATTGGCGACTGCTGCATCATGGATTCTACCCCCTCCATTTTCTCCATCATTTGGGGGAGATTGGTTCTGCTGGATGTGTTGTCTGTAGCATAGATGATACTATACAGCATATTTTCTTCCAGTGCCCGTTCGCTCATACATTTGCGATCGTTTAAAGCAGCATTATGGGCTGGTAAGAATTCCATACCAGTCCATGCGCTTCTTGATGAATGACTCCACCAGCGAGGCTTGGAAAGCGGACCTATCATTCCTATTGCATTCCTCATTAAAGAATTGTGGTTATATAGATGGTATAGATCGCAGGGGAATTTTCTATCTCCATCGACCCTTTGGGGAAAGTAGCCATTCAGTTGTGATCTTTTCTTGTGTTCGAATGTCACGGCTAGGTTCGTTCACGTTTAAGAAACGGTTTGCAACATCCAATCCGTTGCCTTCCGTCTGATGTTTCCTCTACACTTCTGATGTCTCGTCGGCTAGTGAACGGTCTTCGAATTCGAGGTGTTTACATTAGTGCAGCAGTCCGTAAAAGAGCTACACGATCCTTATAGCATGGGCGACTGATATTGTTCTAAGGCGTCCTCTGAGGCAATGCCATCGGTCTCAGTTCCAACAGCGGAATACGGACGAAGAGCAACTGGGGCTTGAAGAGACGTTACGCAGCCTATAATTTTCTTTGGCGTTTCCCACGGACAAAAACGCATAGTTTCCATGAATTAGTGGCCTACTCAGAAGAGGTAAAAAATTTAATTAGTAATGTACCGAACTATTTTTCTTATGCTGAATTCCTCACTTCCTGATGTCATAGCCGCCGCTTTCCTCCACACAAATCTTCGCCGTCCCGCCAGGCAGCAATGAAGCCGAGCCGCGCCTGCCCCACGATAGAAGAAAGATTTCAGCGGTACCGACAAGACGAGAAGTGCATTGACCGATTTGCAGGTAAATCAGAACGAACTGATAAAAGCTGCTCTAACTATTTAATTAAAAAGAGACGAGACCTTTATCCACCTCGCCAGCAGAGCCGAACCTTCATCCAGTCGACAGCGAGCAGACAGACTAGAGATGAATGTGGTCGGCAACAATGTTCAGGTAGCCCTGGCCATTAAAGCGATGTTACAGATATCAGCGGACCAAAAGGCCAAGAAAATACTCCCCAGATCATTACATCTCCACCAGCCTGAACAGTGGGAATCAGACAGGAAGGGTTTATCGTTCCGTGCTGTTGTCTCTAAATTCTGCGTCAGCCATCTGCATGGTGCAATAGGAAACGGGATTCATCAGACCAGCGCACCTTCTTCCAGTCGTCGACGGTCCAGCGTTGGTGATCATTGGCAAACTGGAGACGTTTTTTGCGGTTATGGGTGGAGATCAAAGGTACCTGGATTGGCCGTCATTAGTTGTAGCCTATCCGTGCCAATGTACGGCATATAGTGCGTTCATAGATGTTATTGTATGGTCCAGTGTTGTAATCCAGAGTTAGTTGACGAGTCATGACATTTCTATTCGCACGAACAAGCATTCCCATCCTACGCTCACTGCTTGGATTTACGACTCGTTTGCGACCACAGGCTTGTCTGTGCTGGTTGTTTTTTGGTTGCTTACCCATTCCTGGTAAACCCTTGAAATGGTTGTTCGGGAAAAGTCTGAAGAAACCCCAGGAGAAACATGCCGACACCATCATACCACCACCACCAAACTTCACTGTTAGGATGATACACTCAAATAGCAGCCGCTTCCTAGCAAACGCCACACCCAGGTGCGCCCATCCGATCGGTAGAGTCTGACGTGCGGTTTCAGAAAAACTCCACCCCCTGGGTACCAACTATAATCCCGCGCTCGAAGTCACTCAGATCCTTTGTATTCCCCACGATGACAATCAAACCACTTGCAGTTGATCAGTGTTCTCTTTTTATAATGGTACCGACTGTCACGTGACCAATTGATACGTAGTAATTGCTATGCCATTAGGGGACCACTTACTGAAATGTTTCTGGATCTTACTTTTTGAAACCACTGAAAAACAGCTTTTTCAACATCTTCATAATTTGCACATCTTATTCTTATATGTTGTGGACCGATTTCCTTCTTGGCAAGCGTCTCAATTTTGTCCTGTTCTTTGCGTAGTCATGGGTGTTCCAAATAAACTGGCCACTCAGTGGATATTGGATCAAATTGTAGTACTTCGTCATCCCACAGTTTCAAACAAAGAGGAAGCCGTAACACATGGGACGTGATATTTAACATTTGCTGCGACATTTCTCCGAGGAGAGTCATCAACGGTGCGTTCCCTACAATGTGGCCACCCCATTCACCCTATTTAATCCCCTGGGTTTTAACATGATAATATTTTTAAGGCTGGACGTCATTCTACAAAAAGCATGGTGAAAAAAACGACACCAAAAAGCCTACGGAAACAGTTTTGCATTGTTCTTGCGCGATTATGCATTGCTGGCGCCATACCGTGCGCCACCATCGAGCTTTTTTGTCATTAACCACTTTTTAATATTGGAGCTACAATGGAGCTCTCGGACCATTGTATTCTAGACCGTGGCCGGCACTGAAAAGTCACCTAACTCATTGTGGTCTGAGCAACAATTATTTGTTTAAATCTTCACTACAGAGATATTATGGAAATAATCGAATGTGTGGTAATAGATAGCGCCACTATACTTTGCTGTCTTACCCAGAGAAGAATAATAGAAGGTCAACTCCAGCTAAAAACCGGGTCCATAGTACACTAGCGCCTGCTAGCTCCAGGCACCTGTAATCTCGCGCTGACGTCAGAGGAAAATTAAAGATGTCATTCTCATGTCGTAAGGCACGTGACCCACCGAAGCTAACCGCCATTTAGCCAAAGATGAATAAGCTAGCCGTTATTTAGCTTAAATTTAGTTTGAAACCGCGACACATGGAACACTAAACAGCTTTTTAGAAATGGATCGTCATTCGCATTGTCCTGTCAAAGGCTGTAATAACGATTGTGCTGTGAAAGTTTGAGAAATGGATCGTCAATCGCATTGTGCTGTCAAAGATTGTAATAATGGTTGTGTCGATAAAAAAGGATTGTCCTTCTTCAAAATACCAAAAAATCGAGAACGGTAAGTCTCTTCAGATAAGCAACTTAATTGATGAATTAGTCAACTTTTTAAAAATTATATTGCACATTCAATATTGTGTTTTATTTGCGGTTGCCAAATATGGCTTAAAAACATAAGCCGGGAGGATCTGCTTCAAAAAACCCCGAACTTGATTTACAATTTTAGAATTCGTGGAGAACATTTTCGATGCTGTCCCGCTGTCCCAACAGAACATCTGCGCTTCACACCAACAGGTAAATATCAACTTAAAGTAAAGCTTAGATATGTTTAGTTAAATTGAACTATGTGATGATGGGCGAGAGAGAGGGGAGCATAGAGAGAGGGAGGCAGGGGTGGGTTTAACCAAAGTGGTTCCATGGGTCAGGTTTGGTTCAATTGAAACTGGTGATTATCTGTCTCTCTCTCTATCTCTCCCCCCCCCCCGCCCCCTTATTCATGGCCTTAATCCTCTCTTTTTTTACATGATTTACTTAACTGGCAATTTGTACATGTAATATAGCTTAGGACAGAAAAATAATTATTAAGGAATACTTGTTAAAATATTAACGTAGTATTGCTAATTGCTATTTCATTAAATATTATTATACTGATTAAAAGTGTGTATTTCATTATTACTAGTATATGCATTGGTTTTCAACTTTTAATTGGTATTACAAGTTTATATACATATAAAATATAATCTGTGTGAAATACTTATATATTTAATAATTTCTTCAGAAGTTGACGACTATGGAAAATTGACCCAACCATGGAAAAAGTTGGACCCATTGGGACAAATTGATGAGCTTAGGTTGGTTGGTTGGTTTGTTTGGTATAAACGTCCTTTTCAACTGCCATGGTCATTTCAGGACGGCATTATAGGGGCCGCAAATTTTGCCTCGCAAGGGTTCTTTAACGTGCAGCCGTCAAACTTCTACACGGGACCAACGGCTTTACTTCCCTTCCGAAGGAAGTACGTGATCTCAGGGTTTTCTCCCTGAAAAATCCTCGTCGTCCTCGGCCGGGGTCGAACCCGCGTACTCGGGCATCAGAGGCGATCACGCAACCACTGAGCCACCGAGGCCGATTGGATGAGCCTAGACTGGGTAAGGTTTAATTAATAACTTAGCCTTAATGTAAGAAAAAAGGATTCATGGCATTTCATTTAAAAGAAAATCTTAAATGTATATTGAATTTTTTTTTTAATTTCATTTCAGGGAATGCTTATTTTCTATTTGTTGATATTTCTAGATCCAATTCAATCAAGCCCTCAGGATAATATGACCCTGAGGCAAGTAAACTTACATCTCGAACTGCCAAGAGATTAAAAAGATATACAAGGTAGATTATCAGAACTAAAACCAAAATGGGCCAAACCTTCGATTCTATTTTTATGCTCGAAGGGTCAAACAAGGTTTCGTACTGGCCATTTAAAATCTTTGCAAAGACAAAACATTAAATTCAATAATTTATCTTGTGAAGCCCTTTAGTTTATCTCACAATTGAAAATGTCACCATGTATAAGTAAGCATGTTAGAAAATAGAATGTAAAGGATAAAGATATATTTCAATGAACATGAGATATAATCGAATAACTTCAATTAATTCAATGATGTAAAAAACCAATTAAATAAAATAATGAATAATAAAATAATAATGATGATGAAAATTCACTTTTCATTCTACAATTTTGGGTCTTGCTGTTCGGATTTGCTTTCTCGAAAAGCAACAGCGACTGTATCATTTATATCAACAACATCCTTGATGTTGTCAATTTTCAACGCTTTTTTAGCCTTTTTGGATTTTGCAGGTATCAACTTGATATTATCCACGTTGAAGTGTAGATTTCTTGATGATAAATTCCACTGATGATTTCAAAAAATTTTGCATTAAAGAAAAAAATCACTTCTTTTCTACAAAATTTATCTTGGAAATTCAACTTAAAATTTTTTCTATAATTTAAAATTTATCTTCAGGAAATCTACATATCAATTTGGATATAATCTAGACACCAAAATTGTGGACTGAAAAGCGACTTTTCGTCATCATTATTGTTTTATTTAATTAATTTTTTAAATTAAATTAATGGAAGTTATTTGATTATAGCTCACGTTCATTCAAGTGTAACTTATTAATATTTCCAAAGTCGACTACTAAGGTCATTTTCCGCCTTTTACACAAGTTATATCTGTATGCAGCTTGCGGCGGGATTCGAACGCACGACCAGCTGGACTCGAGAACTAGAAAGTCTACTACCTAGCCCTCTTGACCACCTGGCCACCACTTCCAAAATAAAATGATATTCTAAAGGATAAAGAGTTTGCCCTAAAGTTATATTTCATAGTTCTCATTTCTTTGTGCATATGGTAAAGAACTTCTGTGGTTTCATATTGAGGCTTTTTATAAACAGGACCATAGCAGAAAATACATGCAGCTCCAAAATTAACTGAAACTCACATAAAAGTAAATGCATCATCAAAAATGAAGGTGAAATATGCATTTCAAGTGCTGAGCTACTCTGTTGGTGTGGGACTTTACACTCATATTTCATTCGGTTCCTTCCCAGGTGCTGCAGCTTTCACAGCAGAAATCATTGAAAATATTCATAAGTTATTCGATGTTTTCAACTCAAGTGGATTGCATGATAGCATAAAAACAAAGAAATTCTATTACTGATGGTAGATTCCAGATTTCATTTCTAAAAGAATGCAGTGAGTAGGTAGGCACTTGGAAATACTCTTCTCCAAGCAACCAACATCCCTAACAGGCCCAAAGTTGACAATCAGTTGTATAATAAAATTATGGGAACATTGAAATAGTAATTATAATTTAACCTTTTTGATTACCAGGCATTTGAATCAAGATGCACTGGAAAACATGTTTGCAATTATCCGGCAGAAAGAAGGTTCAAGTATTTACCCAACACGGCCACAATTTTAATCTGCTTTTAAGCATTTGCTTAGATCTACTCTCAAAAAAATGACAATATCAAGCAATTCTGAGGAAGTTTTTAGTTATTTTTTGGAGAAAATTTATGCTCAGTCAGCCACACAAGCTGCATGGTCCCCTAATGAAAGTAATACAGCGCCATGTATGGCCCTAGTTGATGTTCTTGAATCTGAAAGTAATGTTCAGTCAGATTTTACTGAAGATATAGTCGAAAATAATTTTTTACGTGGCTGGATACATCACCAAAGTTATTTTACTATTCATTCCTCTGACTTTTGTTCTTTAAAATTACTGCAAAATGAAAGATAATTGGAAATACCTGACAAATTTTTACAGCATTTAAACAATAGCACAAAGAGAAGGCACTGATTTTGGCAACCTCTATTTACCATCGATGAAAATCTTTGTATTTATCAAAGATTCGTTTCATTTACTTCATGATGTCTTTTGCTAACAACTAAACATTATTAAAATAAAAAAAACCATTTAAGCAGCATTATCACGAGTTCCCCATTACGTTTAGATACGTGCAGTAAAGAAGCTGAAAACTTGTTGATAGCTTTAGAATGTAAGTTGGTTCTTTTTTTTTACTCTAAAATTTCTAAACCGTGATTTAATTTCTCTTGGCAAAAAATAATGCTTTACAAAGATTTAAAAAAAGCATTGGACATGAGAAAATCACTTTCTTTTCCCTTTTTCAAATATATTTAATGTATACGCTGAGTGAGCATATTATTATGACCACCCTGTCAGTATCTCGTTGGACCACCTTTTGCCTTTAATACTGCGGTGATTATTCGTGGCATTGATTCCACGAGATGTTGGAAGATGGTGGAAGGAATCTGACACCATGCCTGATGAATAACACTGCCTAGTTGTGCTAGATTGGATGGTGGTGGATCCAGCCGTCTGATGGCTCGTTCGACTTCGTCCCGCAAATGCTCAATTGGAGCGAGATCTGGGGATTGCGGGGGGCCACCGAAGTAAGGTAAAGTCCCCCTCAGGTTCCTGGAACCACTCCTGCACAATACGAGCTCTTGGCATGGCACATTGTCTTGGTGAAAGTAGTCATCTCCATTGGGGTACGCCTTCAACATGACAGGATGGACTTGATTGGCGACGATACGGAGGTATGCTGTGCCATCCAGACGTTGTTCAACACGTATTAACGGACCCAACGCATGCCAGGAAAACATTCCCCAGACCATAACACTGCCTGCACCGGCCTGAAGGGTTGTACTCATGCATGCGGGGTCCATGCTTTCGTGCTGTTTCCGCCAGATTCTCACGCGGCCGTCTGCATGATGTAACTGGAATCGTGACTCGTCAGACAACATGATTTGTTTCCACTGCTCGCTAGTCCAGTCCTTGTGTTCCTGAGCGAATTGGAGTCGTTTCCGCTTGTTGGCTGCAGACAGCAAAGGTGTGCGGACAGGTCTTCATCTTCCGTATCCCATGCGATGCAGTGTGCGGCGGACAGTGCATTCAGAGACCGTTTTGGAGGACCCCTGATTAAGGTCAGCAGTGATTTGATGCACAGTTGCCCTTCTGTTATCCTTTACCAGTCGTGACAGTCTCTGTTCTGTCCGATCATCAACCATCAGCGGGCGGCCACAACGCGAACGTTCAGACCCCGTCCTCCGGCTAACCGTCCGGTCTTTAAATACTTTAACGACGGCTGCTCTGGAGCACCCCACGAATGCTGCTGTTTCGCTGATACTCGCTCCATAGCTCCGAGCACCTACAATCACCCCGCGTTCGAAGGCTGTTAAATCGCGTCGTTTACCCATAGTTGAAGGATAGAACACGTCTACTGTTGTCGACGACACTCAGCTTCACTTTTTATATTGGTCCCGCCCGCTAGCAACATTGTGGCGACGTCCGTGCGCGCATTTGCATAAACATGTCAGATGGTCATAATAATATGCTCACTCAGTGTATTTAATATTATATATTTGTTAAAGATTATTTCACTCTGGAAGTCTTTTTATAAGTTATCCTTGAATGATTATGAGATATACTCAATAACTCTCATTAATTTCATGATGTAAAACTAATGAAATAAAATTATAAAAAATAAATATAATAAAATATTTAAATTTAAATGAGTTCAGTCTCCTATTTAATGGGGGAAAATCGTACAATTAATAAAAACAAAAAATTAATAATAAATAAAGTCACCAATCTTGAAAAACGATGAAGGAACTTGTGAGATGGAAGAAAACTCAAAGGATGTAGTCTATTGCAGATGTTGTTGATAGTAGAAATAAAACCAGTCTATTGAGGATGTAGATAATAATTTTCTTCTTTTCCAATGATTTTTGTGTTATTTCAATCTGGTGTGTGGTTTTCTTTGATACAATGATTAACTAAATGGTTGTTTTTGTCTTTGTGGCGAAGTGCTCTTTCATGTTCTTTTAATCTTATTTCTAATTGTCGTTTAGTTTGACCTGTGTAGATATGTTCACAATTTTTACATGGTATTTGGTAAAAGAAGAAAATTATAAAAAAAGATTAATTAAAGAAACAATAAATATCATTACAAATAACAAAAATTTAGCCAAGCCATCAATAGAAATAAACAATAAATGGACACTACTTTTAAACAACAATCACCCTAGCATACAATAGCCAACAATCATAACCAACAATTACAACCAACTTAGCTTCATCACCTTATATCAATTGTTAAATTCTTATTTCAACTGTTTTCAACATTCAAAAATATTTAATCCAACTGATGATGAGAAATATTCTCGAAAACGTTTTTTTATATAAATTTTATCCCAAATATTTGGATCACCCTCTTCAAAATTTCATCTGTATTTAAAAACCAACACTTCCTTCAAGATTATCGTTTTCCCCTATCAACATTGTCTTCACAAGACTTCATCTACATCCTCAATAGACTGGGTTTATTTCTACTATCAACAACATCTGCAATAAACTACATCCTTTGAGTTTTCTTCCATCTCACAAGTTCCTTCATCGTTTTTCAAGATTGGTGACTTTAATTATTATTAATTTTTTGTTTTTATTAATTTTACGATTTTTCCCCATTAAATAGGAGACTGAACTCATTTAAATTTAAATTAATCATTTAAACTACTTAAATCAATAATAATAAAATATTTATTATGATTATGAAAAGTCACTTTAAGTCTACTGTAGTCACAATTTTGGGGTCTAGATGATGTCCAAATTGATGTGTAGATCCCAGAACTGATTTCCAAAAGCTTTGCAGAAAATAAAATTGGACATCATCTAAGTCCCAAAATTATGACTACTGTGGATTGAAAAGTGACTTTTCATCATCATTATTATTTTTATTATTTTATGTAATTAGTTTTACATCATTTAATTAATGTAAGTTATTAATTATGTCTCATGTTCATTCAAGTTGTTAAAAGATACTGTGATGAGTGTTGGTACCCACTTTGCCCTCTAGAAATACCATATCTTATTTTTTCTGTAGGTAAATGCTGGCCAGAAATTTGTTAACACCAATATGAAAGTACATTTTTGTTACAGCTTCAAAACAATATATTGCAATGAAATAATAAATGATATTATAACTGGAGATAAGCCTACCAAGCATCAGGTAAAGATTTTTCTATCGAAAAATGGAAGGAAAAGTTCTTTAAGACACCTTGAGTCAGCATGGCTGGCCAGGTGTCTGCGATAGCCCAACTGGTAGAGGTGTCGGCCATGACAGCCGAGGTTCCTGGTTCGATCCCAGGTCGCAGAACTTTTCCTTCCATTTTTCGATAGAAAAATCTTTAATATATTGCAATGTTTTTGGCTAACTGTAAAATTCAAGAAAATTGTAATAATCACTTAACAATTCGTGTTTGTGTCTGTATTTGAAGCATTTTAATACAATACATAGGAATGAAAATTTTTCCATATTCTTTTCCTATTTCTGACACATGGTGTATTAAATATTGAATTGCTATTACTAAAACTGTCACCTAATTATTTAAAGTCGAATAATAAAAAATATTTCTCTTTCAAGAATGTAATTTGTTACACCTTATTATTTTGTGTAAATCCTGTTAACTTAAATAAAATTCTGAAATTAAATTAATTATTTAAGCAGTATAGTTTGTTATATGTATGTATAATTATTCTTCTATGAACATAATTAAATATTCAGATATTGGATATTTGCAATTTAAGTTTATATAAATTTTATAATACTCAGTTATTTTCTAAATAATATATGTATTTCAATTTTCTTTGTTACTTAAATTTCCTTAGAATTTGTTTCTGACAGACCTGATTTCATTTTTCTCACTGATTTTCTATTGAAAGCAAATGTTTCAAAGATCTGTTTAAAAAAAACAAATATCTGTTTTTTAAAAAAGATCTTAGATTATTTATTGTCATTAGCAATTTTATATTTTGTTAAAAGCTTCGAGAAAAAAAAAACGATGAAGACTTTGATTAGCAGATTTAGTTAATAACAAAAAGTCGCAAAGTAAACAGGAGGTGCAAAAGAAATAAAAAACAGTTTCGTTTTCACCTCCAGATTCCTTTACGGAAGCTTAGCAGAGTTAGCTTTTATTTTTATTTTATTTTCATTTTTTTTTTCGATTTTTTTATTTTTTTGCCTCATCTTTTTTACCAAAAAAATAAAATCGGAAAAAGAATAAAAATAACTCGAAAAAAGGACATCAACCAATATCACATGATGTCCCTTTTATTCTGATTATTTTAATTATTTACAATTTTTTTTTTCGATTTTTTGGTTCCTTTTGTTTACTTATAAGGTTTTTCTTATAAGCTAACCAGGCTAAACTTATATTCAATATAGGAATCTGGAGACAAAAACGAAACCATGGAAAACAAAAGTTGCTGCAATGCGAGCATTTCAAAAGGGATTATGGGAAATCCGATGTTTACTATGCCTTTGGCCAGGTGGCGTGTGACCCTGATTTTTTAGCATTGAAATAGAGTAGTAATTCCTTGTCTCATTCTTCCATGGTTTTACCAAAGACGAGGAAGGCTGAACAATCCTCTGTTTTAAGTGATTCGTGCAGCTTTCTTCGCGCATCACGAGTATATACCGTGTTTTCAAAAGTTCCCGAACTGCCCCTTCTGTATGTAGGGAAAGCCTAACCTATGGCAGCAGGAGTAATGGTCGGCCAACTACTAAAATAAACCATGTGCTGAAATAAATTACATAAAATCAGGTTTACATAGCGGCAAAGTTTCTCAAATGTGTTTATTTTATTTTTACATTCCCAAAATAAACGGTACATGTAGGTTCCGTTTGCTCAAAGTGTTCACCATTCACCTCTTGGCAATACGCTAGTCGGTGCTCAAACGCAATAAACGCTTTTAAGGTACATGTTCCTCGGTGCGATATCACGATGATCGTTCAACGATGATCATTGAGCACTATTTCTTTGTATTTCCTATGGAGCTGTTTTGCTCCGAGCGACTGCCGCTAGTGTCGTCAACGATGATCGTACGTCTTGAATAGTCGTTCAGGAGAAGGGTGAATATAATCGTTGGTCGTTAACGATTTTTGTTGTGAGAAGACTATGTGCATCATAGCGCATTATGGCTCCTTCGCTTTCTGACGCCGATGATGAAATTCTTCTCGAAGAAGTGGGGAATCACTGTCACATGCGTCCTACAAGGCTCAAAGAGTCAAGTACAATATATGGGCATGGATTTCCAATAAAGTTGGAAACCAAATTGTTCTTTAATTATTTAAATACTTGTATTTTATTTTAATAATTACTTATATAATCTTAATGTAAAATTTTTTGATGAAAGTACACCACTAAATGAACAAAATTTTACTATATTCAATTACCATATTATGCAACATTGTGTAATTCGTGCACAAAGTAGTCAAAAATATCGATTTTTTTAAACGTTCATGACATTTTATTCGTAATTCAGATCAATGAATCAATGACTTTTTTCGATATACATATGAGCTCAAACATACGGTGTTTTCTGGCTCTTTTCATTCCATATGTCGTCTTCTCTCTCCTCAATCAAAAGGCATTTAGTTAATAATTTTTTACGTCTATTCAATTTTACACTCATTCTGTTAAACACGATCTTCCTGTAGATGTGACTGCGAATGAAAACACGCGACTAGTGAAAAATCAAAAAATCGCAGACGTTCCGAGCAAAACGGTAACCAACGATCATCGTAATAGTCGCACCGAGGAACACGTAGCTTTAGGAGATTGGTAGACCGACTTCATTATAACAACTTTTAAAGACGGACTTTTCCTTAAACATTTCTAATATAATTAAAAGAGATTGAATTCTGTCCAGTAAATATCTTACATTGATATTACTTCGTATCTGATATTACATACATTTACTTCTTGCGAGGCCTAAATTATTTTAATTAATAACTTAAAGGAAAGGTTAGAAATAAATAACTTGCCAAATAGGCTCCCTGCCAGTTTAGTTCGTTTGACTGCAGCGACACCAAGCGAGAGAATTTAGAAAAATGTGAGTCCAAACAAAGGGTCTGTTCAGTTCTGTTTCATGCTTTTTGAGGTTGTTTTCAACCATCCGCATTAAAATGCGATTAAAATGGTGATTAAAATGAACGAAAACGAGCAAGTAAAAAACGTCACGAAAAGTAGAAACGTATGTAGTGTTGTCGGATGCAACAATTCATATTTTCATACAAACGGAGTCCGCTTTTTCAACTTACCATCTGCAAAAAGAGACCCAGTCAGGAGACAGAAATGGATTGATACAGTTAGAAGAATCAATAAATAATAGTTATTAATTAAAGAATAAAAAATTAATAAATAATAGATAATAAATAAAATCAAAATAAAAAGCTGACGTTTCGGATAGAGAATAAAATCAAAGCAAAGAATATTAAAGAATGATCCTGAAGTTATGAAAGGTAAGTTTTTACCTTTAAATTCGAAACGTCCAGTAGTGAACTTTTCATGTTATTGCGCTAACCAAAAAAGCATGATTCTGAGAATTCATCGGATTTGGGCATGCTGTGTGACATATAAATTATTATGATACAGTTAATATAATAGAAATCATTTCAAGGACGAAAAATAATCAATATATCTTTTGTTTAAAGAATGGACATAAAATTATGTTCAGTAATATTTTTACATTGGTTATAAGTTCAAT
>JAHWFO010038895.1:0-19898 GCA_023313115.1 Rhysida immarginata
CCAATCGAACATGTGTGGGACAGGGTTGCTCATCGATTGGCTCGTCAGACTCCTGCAGCAGCAACTGTGGATGAACTGTATATCCGTGTAGACAGAGCATGGCAGGACATTCCCCAGGCCCTTATTCAGAGCTTGTTTGACTCAATGCCACGACGTTTAGAGGCTGTAATTGCATCCCACGGTGGTTTCACCCGATACTA
This sequence comes from Rhysida immarginata, assembly GCA_023313115.1. Taxonomy (NCBI): domain Eukaryota; kingdom Metazoa; phylum Arthropoda; class Chilopoda; order Scolopendromorpha; family Scolopendridae; genus Rhysida; species Rhysida immarginata. Next base: position 201 of record JAHWFO010038895.1, read on the forward strand.
ATGTGACAATAAAACGCATTGTATTGACCTGAAAATCTAATGGTTTCTTTTCTGACCCATGATATGCAAATGCTCCAAATTTAATGCAGATTGGGCTATTCCATCAGGGTGTTGCAATTTTTATAAACAGTAATGTATTATTAAACTCGGATTTGGGTCCCATTGCTGAATCATCATTGATCCAATGGGCTTCTAAGTTACCCAGTCATTGACGAGTACTGACGAATATTTTTTGATTGGTTTTTTTGTGTGATATATACCCGGATTTGATCTCTCTAAGTCAGTTCTTTTCAGACCATTTCGAGTTCGCCTTAGGCTTATTCAAGTCCGACTTGGACTGCTGAATGATGAATGCAAGGCATTCGAAAAGCGTTTAAGGATTATCAGGTTGTATTATTTCAATTTGTTTTTTGTTGTGGTGAAAGAGTTTTTTAGTCTTAAGGTTCACATTTTTGCATTTGTTTCTCACTTGACACTCCACCGTCTTTTTTTTCACTTGGCATTCCACTGATATTATTAAAATCTGCTGAATGCACAAGCATAACAATGTCAAGCCTTCTTGTCGATTTTAAAAAGTTAGCTTTATAGATTAAAAAGGGAAAATAAGACGTTTAAAACTTTGTTTTGCTCTCGTTTGTATGTAGATATTTCACATTTGAAGATGCGTTTAAATTACGTGCAAGAATTTATAAATCGAATTCCCCAGAATTTATTAGCTGTAGCTTCATATCAGTGCCAAGCTTACACACGAGCTTTGATGCATTTTGAAACTTACATTAAAAGTAACAACCAACTATTGCAGAGCCAATTAGGATTTCTTCAGGTAAATTGCATTTTGATCTTGAATTTTAGTTTCAGTAATCATGTAGTTTTTAATCTTTTAATCCGTAATTATCTTTGAGAACTGTAAAGTTTAGTTAGTTTGCAAATTGAAAGGTAAAAATCTCAAAAATTATTAATTCATCACAAATACACTAAAATCTCACTTCTTGAATAGCGATCCAGTGTATTTTTGACATGTTGATTTTGTATCCGATATCTTTTCCTGCACAGTTGGTTGTGAACCTGTGATGCCTTGCAAAAATGCCGTTCGTCACATTTGTATGTTTTTCTCGATTCCTTTCATAAAAGTCCGTAGTGTCCGTGGTAGCATTGAAAAAGTGCCTGTAATCCATAATGCCAACCCTCAACAGCGTTTGTATAATGAAAACGAAAATTTGTGTGTGTGTGGGGGGGGGGGGGGGACCGTGTAGGATCGTAAGTTTTTGTTTACAACTATTGCGAAGCCCCCACGTGCAAATTGAACAATAGGTTGAGAGTATTGCATCATGTGAGAAAGAACGATAGCTCGCGCTTCGAAGGAACAGAGAGCAGTAATTCGTTTTTTGACATGTGAAGGAGTTTCAGTTTCTGAAATTCATCGTCTTATGCAGAACATCTATAGAAATGGCTGCCTAATCTTCACTCGTGTTTGGGCATGGAGCAAGAGGTTTTCGGAGGGGTGGTCATCTTTGCAAGATGATCGACGACCTGGACGAGCAAACCCCACCATCACGGATGATTCCAAAGCCAAAATTGACGCTGTCTTAAAGGAAAACAGAAGAGTGACAATCTAAATTTTTGGGTATAACTATTGATACCCATTGTAATTGGAGCTCCCATGTAAAAAATGTAATTGCCAGCATTTCCAGCTATTTTAATCCAGCATAATGTTAATTTTAAAAAAATTGTTGGAGCTCCCATATAAAAAATGTTAATTGCCAGCATTTCCAGCTCTGTCTACCGTAAACCCACCACATCATCTAATTTAATCCATTGTTCCTCATCACACCCTCCTATCCATAAACAAGCCTCCCTCCGTTTCTTCATCGACTGTGCCCTCAAGTTGCCCCTCAGTCCTTCTTCCTGTGCCACCGAATTCCGAACTATACGCGCCTTCGCCTTAAAGAATGGCTACACAACTTCCACCTTCTCCCGGATTCTCCAACGAAGAAAACTTGCCCTCTTCAACCCAAAACCTCCTCACCCATCCCCATCCAAGAATTGGGTGTCCTTGCGATTCATTAGTCCTCATTTTACCGCCTTTCCGCCTTCCTCTCCTCACTCGGCCTCCAAGTTTCCTACCGCTCGTCGACCCCATGCTTTCGCTCTCTTAATCCCCCCCCCCCCCCCCATCCAAACAGACACCGACAATTTCTCCCGCTCCGGAGTTTATAGATTAAACTGTAGATTTTGCGATAAATATTACATAGGCCTGTCGACCCGCAATTTCAATAAACGATTCAAAGAACACATGGACTCCTACAAGAAACAAGATAATAATTCACACTACGCGATCCACCCTGCCCGCACAGGACATGCCCCAAAAGAGCAAAGTGAAATTATGACAATTCTCCATGTATGCAACGACCCATTCAAGACCGCCACTCTCGAAGCTATTGAGATCTTTAAAGCTAAGATCTCCTCTCCAGATCTCCTCCTCAATTGTCAAACCGTTTTTGATATTTATTCAATTTTAAATTCTTTAGCCGATATCTTGTAATTTTTCAAATTTGTATATTTACTTTCATTTCCATTTCTTATTGATACCTTAGTTTATGTTAATTCTGAATGAGTCTTCTACTAGGTCCGCGTTTTCAATTTTGTTTGTGTCATGACATCAATTTTTCCTTTATATTTCAATTAATTTTCCTCTCTAGGTTTCTTTATAATTTCATTGTTATTGGTTCCTTATCCAACCATTCTCCTTTCAATGTCGCTACTGTATAATTTATATTATTTACGATTTGTTATTTCTTCATCCAATCATGTTCTCATTCTATACCATATTTTCTGTATATAAAGGCCTATGTCCTCTTGCGTGTATCCTTGATAAAGCCGGGAATAAATGGCGAAACTAGTCGGAAACTCTGTTCTCCCTTTGTTGTGTTGTAAAGTCTCTACCAATTTTATTTCCAGCTATGTTGGAGCTCTTGCTTATTTAAGGCATTTTCTTGCCATTACCTCTACTTAAAATAATTTACAATACATTTATACATAGTCGGATTAATTATTGCATTGAAATTTGGAGTAATACATATGATTCTTACATTAAACCTCTTCAAGTTTTACAGAATAAAGCATTAAGATTCATTACTTTTGCTGGCTTTCTTGAATCTGCTAAACCCCTGTACAAAACGTTACACACAAGAGATATTAAAGACCAGTATGTTCAAAGATTAAGAACCATTTCAGACAATCCACTGAGTTACAATCACCAACTAAGTTTAAGAAGAAATGGTAATATTACTCTTCCCGTAATCCACAATAATTATGGACTTAGATCACTTCGAACAGAACTGATAAATGTATTTAATTCATTTCCTGCTTCCATTAAGGCTTCGCTGTATAGTAATAAAACAAAACTTAAAATAAAACAATTGCCGATACAACACCATTAGTCCTCTTTTTGTACTTCTTTATTAAGCTTTGACAATCCAACTAAAAATAAAGGAGAACATGTGAGTTCGTCACGGAATCAGTTTTGCATTGTTGTTGCACGTTTGAGCATTGTAGGCGCTCTCTTAAAGCGCACGGCGGAACTAAAAAGTCACCTGACCATTGTTGTCTGAGCAACAATTTTTATCATCAATCAATCACAAAAAATATACATAAAGGAGAAAATGTTGTGAGTTCATCAAACGAAACAATTTGAATGAATTGAATTTGATAAAAATAATTACCGCGCAAATTGCTAGTGGGCCCCATTCATAATACTTATATTAGTTTAATTTGAGTCCATTGTTCACCTGTGACCTCCCGTACAGGCTATGCCTCAGGGAGATATTAAATTGTATGTACTTGTAATTTTTTTCTGTAATAAAGGTAATAATAATAATGTCGTGGTTGCTAAAACTGGCCTCAGCGGTGGAACTGTTCACTCAGTTATCAGGAACCATCTGCACTACAGGAAAATCTCTGCACAATGGGTCCCGCATCATTTGACATTAGAACAATTTGGAGTTCAAATGGCCATGTCCCTCAACATTTGACTCGCTATGAACAGGAAGGAGAGAGTTTTCTCAACAGAATCGTTACAGGGGATGAAACTTGGTGCTTTCATTTCCAGCCCGAAAGCAAAGGTCAAAGTTGTCAATGGAAGCATTATGGGTCACCACCCCCGAAAAAATCAAAAGCAATCGCAAACATCACGAGGAAGGTGATGTTGACAGTGTTTTTTGATCCCAAAGGCCCGATTTTACTGGACTTTCTTGAAAAAGGCACCACAGTCAACGCAGCACGATATGGGGAAACATTGAAGGCACTGTCCGCGGCCATCTAATGCAAGCGTCCTGGACTTCTTACAGAAGGAGTGCTTCTTCTCCACGACAATGCGCATCCTCACACCTCGAAAGCAACGGTAGACCTCGTCAAAAAGTTCAACTGGGAAGCAATGCAGCCTCCACCTTACAGCCTGACTTATCCTCATGTGTCTTTCACGTGTTTGGGGATCTCACGAAACATCTGAAAGGCCGCAAGTTTCAATTGGACGATGAAGTGAAGGATGAGGTTTTGGAATGGTTCCACACGCAACCAAAAGATTTCTTCCATAAAGGAATTCCACGCCTTGTTACACAGCGGGATAAATGCCTTAATGCATTTGGAGAGTATTTTTAAATTCCTTGTATACACTTTGGATAAAATAAATATTTCATTTTCATTTGTACAACCCTTATAGTTCTGGCTATTCCTTCTGATGCTGTTTCAAAATGGTTCACCACGTCCTGCTCGTCGACTGCCTCGAATATGCATGTGTTCAAATTACGATAAAAGCATATTCGATATTTTTTGGTGGTTAAACGTCGGTGATTAAACATCGACGTGATTAAATGTTGCTGTTTAACCGTCGGGTGGTGAACTATCGGGTGATTAAGTGTCCGTACACATAAAATAATTATTATTCAGATAATTTTGTCCATTTTCCCTTTATAACAGAAATTGTATATGGCTTTAGACGAAACAGACAGCATAGCAGGTGTAGAAGCATTGCGTCAAGAAGAACCAAAATTCTATGAACAAATTTTAGTTCATGAAAGTACAGGTAACAGAAAAATACATTATCGTATATTCTTGGATACAGGTGGCATGCAAAGATAGGTCACACCCTAGAATTTAGAGTAAAATTTGGTAAATTTCCCCTTAAAATTCAAACCTGATCATCATGACTGATGGTGATAATTCAATCACTATTAACCTTAAAGATCATCAGAAATTAAAAATTAAGGAAAAACTGTGGAATGGAATAACTAAAACATGAGGAATCTCTAATCCACAAGGAGATTTCTCCGATTTTGACAACAGATCATGAGGTCGTATTTTTCCTTATTCTTTTGTTTTTTGCCTTATTTTTCATTTATTATTTTTTCGTTTCTTTTTCTCTGGTTGTGATAAAAGAGTATCCTCTAGTTTATTACTTAAATACTTCAAGGTGGGATACACTTCACTATCGCCCATTATTGCAAAGCGAAAGTGGTGAAAGTGATCAGGCAAGCTTGAACGTGATCAGATTTGAAAGTTGATAATGTTGGTCGTGTAGTGAACGGTGAGAATGATAAGGGCAGATAGTTAAGGGCGGGAAGTTTTTAGATGCAGTGCTGACGTTCATCAGTGAACATGGATGGACTGGCAGTCTAAATTGTACCGGGTATGTACCGGGAAAAATCGGCGAAAGCGGCCCTCAATCACGAGAAAGTAAAGGCATCCGTCCAGCCTATCGGGATTTTTCCCGGTGTCCCGGTGGTTCAATCTGCCACTGTCGATGAACTCTCACGCTCTGTCGCTATCGGAGTGAACTTTTAAATAAATATAAATATAAATCAAGGAATACATTGCCACTACTCATTTTGTATCATTGAGAGAAATGATATGAAGTAGGTCTAAAATCGTGGGTAGAAATTTTTTTTTTTTTTTTTTTTAATTTTTGTAAAATCTCTGACAGTAAAGCTGCGGCGGCTGATACGCTGCACACGCCAAATATTGCTGCGGCGTTATTGCTGAAAATTACAGTAAATGCCATGTTGAAACAAGTTTATCATGATATATGTAGGTGTTCAAACAATTGCTATTTGCTTTGCTAAATAATGAAGCTAATTCTGCAATCTGACGCTGGATGTGTTTCAATATTGCATCATTCAGAATTATTTTAAATCTTCGTAACAAAAATATAATAGATATTATGGAAGCAATTAAAATCGACATCACCTATGGTAGGGTATTGTTAATCATATTTCTACCAATAATAAGCCGGAAATTGTCCCTACCGTAGGTGATTTCCATGAGCAGGCTTTCTCTCTAGGCGGTATTGCTCTATGCCCTACTGATATATGCCACCATCTAGCAGTCATCACTCGAACAAGCTTCGTTTTAGCGCCAAGCGTTAACAATGGAGCGATTAATTCGTTTGAACATCTTTATATCTCCGCCGTGCTATAAACAAAGGAGAATATGTGACTTCGTCACGGAAACAGTTTTGCATTGTTGTTGCACGCTTAAGCATTGTTGGTGCTGGCTTGAAGCTTAAGCCGGAACTGAAAGTCACCTGACCATTGTTATCTGAGCAACAATTTTTATCTCAAAGTACATATAAAGGAGAACATGCGAGTTTGTCACACGAAACAATTTGAATGTGCGAGCTTTACAACAATAGGATTTGAATTTGAAACTAATTACCACGCAAACTGCGTGCGGATAAAATCTTGTTTACATATAAAATGGAAACAAAGCTGTCAAAACCTTTTAAAACTCTCATACTCACTCAGGGCTGAGGGGGAGGGGGGGGAGGGGGGGTAAGCACCAGACTATAGTCTAAATCGTATGATGTTCAGTGAAAGTTTTATTGTATGCCAACTTCAGCTGTTCAAATTAATGATGAAAAATAGGAAAGACGATAGTTTGTTCGGTGTGGGTTTGAAGGGGCATGGGGAAGGGAATTTTTAATCAACTAATCACTGAACTAAAATTTGTAACCAACCAATGACGGTGATTAAAGTGACAGGGCAATATTAGCAATACATGACCTCAACTGTATAGTTGAAATAATTACAGTCCAGTTTTCAGCCAGATTTTGCTCAAATTCTAAAGCAGACGGGGTGAAATGTATGCTGTCTAATTAAATTCTTGTTTATTTATTTATTTAGGGTTATTCATAAGCTTTTAATGGATTTGTAATGTAAATTTATTTTCCTCATGATGAACATGTTAGGTCAGTTGCAGGATGCTTGCGCTTGTTATGAGAATGCAATACAAGTGGAACCTAATGATGTGATGCATTACCAAGGTTTATTAAGGTGCTTGATGGGATTGGATCAGCCCTGTGCTGCTCTCTCATTTGCAACAGGTGTCATTTTTCAGAGGTAACATTTTAAAATTGATTTATAGACTTTTTTTTATTTTTCCTAAATGGTCTTATTAATATCATAGAGGGGGAAGGGCCTCAATAAACAAGTACCGTAAATACTGTATTAAGCGCCCGGGCGCATATTTGCAAAAATTCAGCGGACCCCCAGGCGCTTAATGCAGGCGGGCCGGTATTGCAGGTCCGGCGCTTATAAAATTCTGCACAACTGTGATGGATACTATTATGCAAAATTCTCGCCCTTCTCCTTCATCTTCTCCATTCCCTTTAGGATCAATGCTAAACAGTTTGGCTGTAGCCTCTGTAGAATGGTTTTCAGCCTTCTTTACTGTTGCGAGATTAAAATTGATGCTATAACTGTGAAGTTTTTGTTTTTCGTCAGCTATGTTGCTTGACTGAATCCAAAATTAAAAGCAAGATATCAGAAGACGGTCATGCTGGTATCTAATTTCCGGTTTAGCAGTGGCATTTGGGAGAGCAAACATTCCCGTGAGAAAGCAGCAAGAGAAGAAAAATCCACGAAGTGAATTAAAATAAGCACCCGGGTGGTTATTGAAGGTCCGGCGCTTATTTGCAAAAATTCAGCGGACCCCCAGGCACTTAATGCAGGCGGGCCGGTATTTAAGGTCCGGAGCTAAATACAGTATTTACGGTAATTGAAAGGAAGATATTCAATATATTAGCCTGTTATTTTTTTGTTGTTTATTTATTTATTTATTTATTTTTTTTATCTAAATTGCAAGTAATCCTTTTACTATAAAGAATAATTTACATCTTATTACATGTACGTTTGCCTATTACTGTAAATTCTCTACTATAATGCGATTGCACTTTTTCGGCCCAAAAAACCAGCAAAAATGCTATCCTCTTGTATAATGCATTCCCCATTTTTGACTCTTCGTGAGAAATAAAATGTGCAAAAATATACAGAAAAAAAATCTTTATTTTTAAATTTTTAAATAATCTGGATCTTTACAATTCAAAAACCTTCAAAATCTGATTCATCTGTGTAATTTCGTTGTGAATTTCATCAGGACAGTAGTTCGAAGCAGTTTGGGAGCAGAGACTGTCAATATTGATGGTTTCTATTTGAAAGTAGCAGTCTTTGGGAGGAGTTATTTTTGTATTAGATGTTGGCGACGAGAAATTCGAATAAAAAGTGAATTTAATTTATTGGGTAATGAACTGGACACTGAATATGCGATGTAATTAACGTTCTTGGACCGGGAACTTCCATTTCTGGCCTCTGTATCAGAATTGGCCATTGGATGCACGCAGCTTGAAATTTAAAACTCAATAACGTTAAAACTTTTGACACTTTATTGCCAATTTTTTTATATATAATATAGAAACCTTCCTTTAAATTATGTGTTTAATATTAGGCACATGCACACATTAAAAGTTTAATAAAAAAATATTTATAACATGCCGCTCTCATAATGAAGAGCGTTGGAACTCAACAAAATAGCGATGTATATCTCATCTTATAAATAAATCTCTTATGCAGCTACATATCTTAAACTGCTTGTATATTTCAACCCCTACATTTATTTTCTAGCAATAGGCAGAAATATTTATGAGAGTGTAATAAAAAAATGGCATTTAGACTTACTCAGAGCACTGGAGCATAAAAGGAGAAAATTTTCATATTTTGCGTGCATTGACACCTCCATTACACACTACCGCAGTCCAGAACGGGGAAAAAACAATTCAAAACACAGCAGAAGATACTCCTGCTTTCGATGTCTTAATTATTTTTAAATGGAATTACAGGGTTCGCGCTAGGCCAAAATATCTACGAGTCAATTTGACTCCCAAGCCTGAAAACTGCGAGTCATATATCGGAATATGCGAGTCAAAATTTAGATACTTTTTAACTTCCATATTTTGACATGCACCCACAATCTCTGTAGTTACTGCTTTAGTTAATTAGAAATTTAAACAAGACCGCAAGTGACAAAATGACATAAGGTTAAAATGTGGTGAGAAAGATATGGGCCGATGATATCCAAAATTTAACAAGTCAATTTTGACTCGCTGGTCAAAAAATCACAAGTCAATTTTTAGCAAAAATGTCCATTTGACGCGTAAATTGCGAGTAAGCGCGAACCCTGGAATTGGAAAATATTATAGTATTTCAATAAAAAACCGAGCCCTTGCAAGGGAAGTATCAGTATACACAAAATACCATGCATCAAAAAAATGTATTATTTTTAACGTTTTTATCATTTTTATTTCTAGACCAGAATGGAATGAGTATTTAAATCAGTATCAAATTGAAGCTGCCTGGAAACTGGGAAAGTGGGATGCATTAGAGACCTTTTTAAAAAACGTAAGTTTTCAACATACAGAGGTTGAGTCAAAAGTAGTGGCCGATCACCACGCAAACTTTTAAATGGGCACGAGACAGGAACCACTCATTGCTAATTTTCAAAGTACAGTCCATCATGCTCGATGGTCTTCATCCAAAGATCAGCCAGTTGGCAGATGCCCTCCCCAAACGACTCTTCAACCTCACTGACATTGGTGAAACGTCCACGCAGGAAATGCACCATGGACCGGAAGAGACAGCAGTTGGAAGGTGCCAGGTCGGGGCTGTATGCTGGATGTGGCAGAACCTCGATTTTTTTCCAGCAGTTGACGACACACCTTCACCCGTTGTTGTGCTTCGTGGGCGTGAGCTTGTGGGGCACAACTCGGCAGCTCCTGTTGACCTTTCCCATGGCGTGCAGATGCCGAACCACACTCAATCGTGATGTCCCGCTATCTGCCGCTAGTCCACGGGTGGTGCTGCTGCCTGGGTTGGCCTCCACTTGTTGCCAAAAGGCTACGTCATCCAATTCTTTGGGTCTTCCGCTCCTTGGCGTATCTTCCAGGCCCATGTCTCCAGACGAATAGCGGGAGAACCACCTTTCACCCTTCAAATTTCTGCGGCTGCTGCTCGCGCACTGGTCCCCTTTTTCCAATAGTGACGAAGGAGCCCGCATATCACCAATTTTTCTGCCGTATTTTTACACTGGCTGACGCAGGTGGCATAATGTCTATGGCATTCAAATTCGTACTGACGTTTCTTCCCACTCTTTTCTCCCGAGTCGGCCACTACTTTTGACTCGACCTCTGTACTGTATTTCAACTTCATCAACTTAATTGGCAGTGAATTTCGTGCTGTAAGAAGATTGTATTGCAGCTGAAATGTGTATCAGTGATAAATTTTCTGTGTAGAAGTGGTGTCCCTAATTCTTTGCTGTCAGTAAAATAATTTTTTAGTCTTCTCCTGTACCATGCGCCTTATTGGCTCCATGGAATCTGAATTTCCTCCCTTTTTCTTCTTAAGGTCCTTCCTCCTCTTCAGTAGGAGATGACCTATGCCTAAGTCAATAAAATAAGGGTTAGAGAACATCAATCACCCAGCAGGCTTTAGACGCAGGAGAAAGTAATCTTGGGAGTACGCGAGAAAGTCTTTGATAGATGATAGTATGAAGCGGGATTGAGCTTTGTAGTCTGGGTTGAGAAGCAGGGTAATTGGTAGGTTGAAAGGAATGTTTCTTTTTAAGAATAGTCGAGAAAGAGATAGTCCTTGGAGGGCATAAAGGAGACATGCAAATAAAATGTGTTCCAGGGATTCCGCATCACCGCACGAGCAAGTTGGAGAATTGCACAAGTTGAGGAGGAATAGAAAAGATTTAGTTGGCAGCTGTTCTGAGCGAAGTCTAGTTATAAGAGACATATCTTGTTTCGAGAGATTCATAGGGAGTGGGAGGATCTTTCTATTCTGGGAAGCCGTGGTCTTAAACTTTACTGCGGAGTGGTTTGTTGTGAGTCTATGACAAGTCGGAGATTTGTAGTAGCATGTGGGAGATTTATTTCTGGACCTAGTAATCGACCATAATTTGCCAGTTGATCGGCTCTATGGCTACCTGCAATAGTGGAGTGCCCTGGGCACTAGAGAAGTTAATGGTAATGTTTTTTGTTATGCAGGTTGATAATGGCATTGGCTATGAGGCCAATCTGCGAAATAGATTTCCGGGTGGCTCTGGACAAAGACTTGTGAAGGGCTTGGAGAACGTTTTTGGCATCAGAAATTGAGGCGTTCCGAAGATGGCAGGGACTCATCATTAATGTGAGAAATGGCTTTGAATATAGTCCAGGATTCCGCTGAGAAAGATGTAAAAGGATGATTCATTTGATAGCATAATGCTTCTTCTCCTGACCATATATCGTTGCCTGCCTCGTTGAATTTCCTCCCAAATAATCTTATTTTTAGTAAAATGATAGAGATTACTTAAATCTATTTCTCCGTGAAGAAATCCTAATTGATCCCTTGGAACTGGTAATAAAAACTCAATTTTCATTATTACACAGTATCTCTTTGTATCAGGTCGTTGCATATCAAATGACGCATTGCAGAGGTCATCTTTAATGGCCCTCTAGAAAGGACACCTTCACACGTGCTATTTGAAATTACACCCATTGCAATCCAAACATTGTTGCCAACGATTTGGCAGCTTCTCGAGCCCTCTCCGATAGAATCCAAGGTAACAGGACTCAATAAACTCCTGGAATAAGTTTTCAACTCCAGGCTCTGGAAAAGATGGTAGTCGCTAGGGGAGAGGTCTGGAGAGTATGGGGGGTGTGGAAGCACCCCGTAGCCCAGAGCCTGTTGTGTTGTCATGCAGCAGAAGGACGCCTTTGCGATGCACAAGTGCAGGTTGTTGCTGACACGGTTTTGTGTGCATACGATGCAGTTCATGACAGTAGGCCGCAGCAGTGATCGTCTCCCCCCCCCTGCTGCAAAACCAATTTCGTACACACCTCCAACCAATGCTCTTTTTGGTTTTCCGTGAGTTCATGTGGGACCCATTCATCCTGCTTTTATACCTTGCTGATGGTCCTAAGGTGTCTACTGATAGTCGATGCTGATACAGCATGATCTCCTGCAAGGTCCCGAACAGTTTTTGACGGGTCCTTTTCCACGGATCACTTCAGATCAGCGTCGTTCAACACGTTGGACGGTCTGCCGCGTGACTCATTTGCCAGGTCCGTCACTCCCGCCCGGAATTTCGGAACCAACGTTGGACAGTACGTTCGTTTATGGTGCCTACACCGAATACCTTATTGATGTTTTGAGAGGCGTTGGATGCAGTGTGATTCAACCTGAACTCTTAATGCATTATCACTCGTAATTCGTATGAAGTCATGACCATCTTCGCTTTGGTTCAAACGCTATTAAATATCATCGCAGACATGCAAATTTCAGGCAACTGGTCGCTGATAGGTTTATCTCTGGGAATGTATTACGAGGGGCGATTGATAAATAAGATCTCCATGGCTGTAACTTTTTTTATTTGTTGACCGATTTTCAAAATTCTTTTTGTATCTTATACTCACATTTGTCCTCTATGTAATGCACTATTCAGTTTTGGACATAGTCCCCATCCCTTTCCACGCATTGCACCAACGCGTGACTAGTTGGGTGAACCCGTCGGAGAGGAATTCCGGAGTTGTTGTCCACACCAGGATTGAATGGCAGCGTTTACCTCGTCGTCAGAACCAACTCATGTCCCTTAAGGGGCTCTTTCTTCTTTGGGAAGTGGTGAGAGTCGCAATGTGCAAAGTCTTTCATTTTTGAACTGCAATTTTTCATCTTTGAACTGTAGGCGCTGCAACGCCTCTGGTGTGTGGTGACTCGTGTGCGGGCGGACGTTATCATACTCCAGAAGAGGCTCCAAAGCTGCCATTCAATCCTGGTGCCGACAACAACTCCGGAATTCTTCTCCGACGGGTTCACCCAACTAGTCACGCGTTGGCGCAATGCGTGGAAAGGGATGGGGACTATGTCGGAAAGTGAATAGTGCATTACATAGAGGACAAATGTGAGTATAAGATACAAAAAGAATTTTGAAAATCGGTTAGCAAATAAAAAAGTACTTTGTTTTGGGTACTTGCTACTAAACATGGAAACCGTGCTGAGGCACGGAACCCACCTCGAAATCCGACATTTGATATGCAATGACCTGATATTTCTCAGAATAAATATTAATTTTTGTTTGTTTCTTCTGACTTTGCATGCAATTTCTAAATATTTATTATTTTTTCTTTTTTATTTTTTTAGAATGCGGATAATACAAATTCATTTGGTGTAGAAATTGGAAAGATCTTTTTTGCTGCTAAATCAGAAGTAAGAACCTTTACCGTAGTGGCCAGTATCTTGAATTGAAATTACTAAATTGATTTTCTGATTTTTGTGTTTAAGGATGCCCCAAAATGTGTGGAGTTGTTAGAGAGTATAAGAAGAAAGCAAATGACACCTTTATCTGCTGCAAGTATGGAAAATGGGGCTTATCAAAGAGGATATGAATATTTAGCTAGGTGACTAACAAGTCTCCTTCGACTTTTCAATTTTGATACTGATTAGCATTTATTCATATCAAATAATTTGCTTTTTATTCTAATCTTTTAGATTGCATGCCATAAATGAGTTGGAAAAAGGTGTTAAAGTGTTATCGCAATTCACAACTGAAGAATTATTTGATGAGAATTGTGAAGACTTGAATAGTTTACTGAAAGAGTGGGACTGGAGAATTCAGCTTGTGCAGGTAATCTCACTTATTCAGTTTGAATAATCTCATTGCGATTAACAGTTCAGTAAGTGAAATGTTTGTTATGTAGTGCTTTACACATTTGAATTTATCATAAAATGAAATTTCAGCAATCGTTGAGAACACTGGAACCTATTTTGAATATTCGTCGATCTATCCTCGGATTAATTAAGGGGTTTAAACCTCATCTGGCCTCTGTTGTAGATGCTCATATAGGATACACTTGGCTCTTAAGTGCTAAAGTAGCAAGGAAGTAAGTAAAAAATGTAGTTTAGAGCAATCACGAGATTTGAGATTTATTAATATTGATTTGAGAATACCTGATTTTTTTCACTCCCTCCCATAGGAGCGGCCATCAGCAACGTGCTTATAGCTCTCTTTTGGAAGCTTCCAGATTTAATATAAAAGATAGTTTCGTCGAAAAAGCAAAATGGTCTTGGAATAAGGTACTGAAATTGGATCGATTGTGTATCATATCTAGAGTTTTTGTTTTCGTAAACGGAAATATTTATTTCAGGGTGAGCATGAACAAGCCATTCTCAGTCTGCAGAAGGGAATAGCAGAACATTATCCGGAGGTCATTTATATGAAATACGATGACATTACCACGATTAAGGAACACAAATTAGCATGTGCCAAGGTCAGACCTCCTTCTGTGTTTTTATTTATATGTCATCTTGTGTATTTAGCTCTTTAAAGGCTTTTCTTCATTTTAATAGGCTAAGCTCCTGTTGGCTCATTACAGTGAAGAATCTGCCAATGTAGAAAGTTCAAGTGTGATCAGAATGTATAAAGAAGTGCAGGAGTTGTATCAGGAATGGGAAGATGGACATTTTTATCTCGCCCAATATTTTGATCGCATTCATAGCAAGCAAGACAGCAACAATAAAGATAAAAAGTTGTGAGTTGTAATCATGATTACATGGGCCTGTCCAGTAATACTGACCACGACTGACTGGTGCGATCGGTCACGCCAAAAACTATACTAAAAGTCTCGACCGGAAATCAAAATTTCTTCACGCGACTGCCCGAAAAATTTGTAGGGGCAGTGACGGTCAGCAGAGCTTTCAACATGGCGGAGCAAGCTCTTACACTGCACCAAAGTGGACTGTGCGAAAGCCAATTTTATAGGTAAGAAGAATGCAATGCACAATTATCTTAGTCTGTGGCAAACAGAACCCCAAAAGAATGGTAGAACAGAAGGGGACATCTGTATATTTGTACTATATTCTTTTTCAAGAAACAATGCTTGCTTTTCCTAGCATAAGAATCGACAGGCTTCGCACGTTTATCGCTTCATCACTTGAGAACTTGAGGGAGAACGTTCATTCACAAAAGGATAATGATAATTTTAAAATGTTTGTTCACTTAGGAATAACAAAAGCACATAAGGATTTACTCTTGGAATAAAGATTATTCATATACAGGGGTTATCTGAACGGTCTGTACAAACTTACAGCATTAGTGCCTTGTAGCCAGAGAAGCAATATATGTCCCACAATCACAAATGCTTCCTTCTGGAGATACAACTGGCGCAATTGTCCCATCAAATCCATTCAGCGTTACAAACTAGGTTTATTTCCGGCTTGTACAGTAATAGAACAGTCCAGACGTGCTAAAGTAATGCTCGAAATGACCTCTGTTAGATTCCACGCCTGCACACGTTGTTGCGTTGACTGGCGAACACGTTGGAAAATAACTGTTGTCTTACGGATGACATCGCAATTGTCCGCAATCCGCTGGTGAAGAGTATCAACATCTGGTTCAGGGGGTGGAATAAACAAGGGTTTTCAAGTGGCCCCACAAAAAAAAAGTCTAATGGGAATGTGCTGGCCACGGTATTGATCCTCCATGTCGCACGGTTGTATCTCCAGAAGAAAGCATTTGTGACCCTGTGTTCATGGGAAATACACTATATGATCAAAAATATCCGGACACCCCTCACAGATCATCGATTGGCCCAATGTCACATGATAATGACTTGCACATCATTTAAATAGCTTCCCACACCTTCAGACACAACTCTGCTTGGACATTGGCAAGAATGGGTCGTTCGGCAGAGCTCAGTGAGTTCCAACGTGGAACCATTGTTGGATGTCACCTATGCGGCAAGTCCGTGCGTGACATTTCCAGCCTTCTTCAGATACCCAAGTCAACAGTAGGCGATGTCATTATGAAATGGAAGACCCGGGGATCAACAACAGTTCAACAACGAACCGGTAGACCCAAGAAACTAACGGACAGAGACCGTCGAGTGCTTCGTCGTGTCACCCGCAGCAACCGGAAGTCCTCGGCGGAAAAAATTGCCACAGAGTTTCGAAACGCCTCTGCAAATGATGCCAGTACCATGACAATTCGTCGGGAACTGCACACGATGGGATTCCATGGCCGTGCTGCTGCCCACAAGCCCCACATCAGCAGGGTCGACGCCAAGCGACGTCTGGAGTGGTGCAAAGCCCACAGAAACTGGACAATGGACCAATGGAAACGTGTAATGTGGACAGACGAATCTCGCTACACACTCTGGCAATCCGATGGACGAGTTTGGGTTTGGCGCATACCTGGAGAACGCTTCTTACCTGAGTGCACAGAGCCCACAGTCAAGTTCGTCGGAGGAGGAGTCATGGTGTGGGGCTCATTTTCATGGTACGGACTGGGCCAGCTCGTTCCTGTGCAAGGAATCATGAACTCCGACCGTTATCTGAATGTTTTGGACAACTGTGCACTTCCAACGTTGTGGCAATTTTTCGGAAACGGGCCATTTCTCTACCAACACGACAATGCTCCGTGCCACAAAGCGAGGCGTGTACAGCAGTGGTTTGTGGACTCAGGGGTCGAAGAAATGGGTTGGCTGGCACAAAGTCCCGACCTCAATCCTATAGAGAGTCTGTGGGATGAATTGGAAAGACGCTTGCGGGCCAGATCACATCGGCCAACTTCTGTACCTGAACTGATTCTCGCTCTTCGGGAGGAATGGAGGAACATTCCGGAAAGTACCTACCAACATTTGGTGGAAAGTCTTCACCGAAGGGTGGAAGCTGTGATTCGGGCAAAGGGATGTGCAACGCCCTATTGATTTCCATGAAATCGTGGCTAGAGCGCAAACGTGCATGTGTCCGGATATTTGTGATCATATAGTGTATATTGCTTCTCTGGCTACAAGGATTGTATCTCCAGAAGGATGCTGTAAGTTTGTACAGATCATTCAGATACATCCTGTTTAATCGCGTCGAAAAATGTCATATTTGTGTGATGGTGTTCAAGGCGGGGCCAGGAGTATGCAGAGAGAGGGGGCGATTCAATTAACAAGTCTATAGCAGTAGTGTTGCCGAAGAGGAATCGGATAATTCAGATTCTGTGGAAGAATCCGTAACTGAGTCTGTATCTTCTTCCAATTCCACTACCATAGCCAGTGCTAATTTTTTTTAACTGAGTTGTAGGCTAGTGTAAATGAGAGCATGTTGAAACAGATCGCACACAGTTACTTTTTCCTAAAAATCCTTTCCCATGATAGTGACCAAAATTGATCATATCACGTGACTCGATCAGTGGTGGTCAGTTGAGGTCATTATTATTGGACAGGCCCATGATGTCCACTTTCTGGGAAATTAAGAAAATCTTTTAAATGCTTAAAAAATCAAAAGAATTCCTCTAGTAGTATGACTTGACGGGGGAAACTTTATGCTCTGACAAGCTCTATCTAAGGTTGTTGTAGAAATTGTTGCAGGTGCTCAATGCAAGTGAATTTATAAAGACTGCCGTTGTATGAATGCACTTGTGTTTCAGCTTCACTGTGGAATTTCTTAGAAACTTCTTCAGACTTTCAAGTTTGAGAAATAATTTCATTACGGCTAAGTAATGTACAGGGTGACCGATAGGAGCCGTACGTTTTTAGAAAGGGTAAGCGAATTTGTGATGGAAGGAGGATGCGCTAGGTAGTTTGCTTTGATTTTTCATTTCTGGGTCATAGTGGTATACCAAGCATTCTGATCAGACTGGAATAACAGCAGCATCTCGTACCAGCAGATCACTGGTTTGACCCTCTGGCGGCACCATGTGGAACAGTACCACGGGTTTTTTAAATAAGAACAATTGTTTGTGAACATACTCATTTCTAAAGATATAATTTGGCAAATATCAGTTCGTTGCATATCAAATGTCGGATTGCAGAGGTCATCTTTAATGGCCTTCTAGAAAGGACACCTTCACACGTGCTATTCAAAATAACCCCCATTGCAATTCAAACATTGTTGCCAACGATTTGGCAGCTTCTTGAGCCTCTCCGATAGAATCCATGGTCACGGGACTCAATAAACTCCCGGAATGCGCTTTCGACGTCCGCTTGGGTTAGGAATGTTTTCCTCTGGAGAAAATTGTCCAGGCTCTGGAAAAGATGGTAGTCGGTAGGGGAGAGATCCGGAGAGTACGGGGGGTGTGGAAGCACCTCTTAGCCCAGAGCCTGTAGCGTCTTCATGGTCGTTTGGATGTTCCACCAAACTGTAACCATGAGCTTCCTGGGGTGCAACGGGGGTTTAAGGAACTGTCGCGGGGGTTCATCAGCATCCAGCCATTGTGCTGACCGTTTCCTATTGTCGTATAGGAGCCACTTCTCGTCGCAGGTGACAATGCGATCAAGAATCCCCGCTTCTTCGTGGCGCAAAACCAATTCCGTACACATCTTTCCGTAAGTTCATGTGGGACCCATTTGTCCTGCTTTTTCACCTTGCTGATGGTCCTAAGGTATCTACTGACAGTCAACGCTGATACAGCATGATCCCCTGCAAGGTCCCGAACAGTTTTTGACTGGTCCTCTTCCCAAATTGCTTCAGATCAGCGTCATTCAACATGTTGGGCGGTCTGCTGCATGGCTCATTTGCCAGGTCCGTCGCTCCTGCCCGGAATTTTCGAAACCAACGTTGGACAGTACGTTCATTTCTGGTGCCTACACCGAATACCTTATTGATGTTTTGAAAGGCGTTGGATGCAGTGGGATTCAACCCGAACTCTTAATGCATTCTCACACGTAATTCGCATGAAGTCATGACTATCTTCGCTTGGGTTCAAACGCTATTAAATATCATTGCAGACATGCAAATTCCAGGCAGCTGGTCGCTGGTAGGTTTATCTCTGGGAATGTACCACTTTGTTATGGGTACTTGCTGAAGCGTGGAACCCATCTCAAAATCCGACATTTGATATGCAACGACGTGATATTTTATTGATTTTCATACGAATTTTATGAGCAGCCCTCGTATGTTTGTTTGAAATGGTGAGTCTATCTTGACATTATTTTTGGTCGTCATCTTAACTCAAATGGCATATCTTGACCTCTTTTTGTAAAAATAAATCCATTTCGAATTGTAAATCTGCAAAGTACTGATTTTTCAAAACCATTCGACTCCCATTGATCACCCTGTCTATTTTCTAAACTGTAATGAATAGCAAGGCCTCAAGGAAACTACTAATCCACAACAAAAGTTTATTCATACGAATGCGCATTTCGGCAGCCAAGCTGCCTTCGTCAGCGTATCCAAGACTTGATCAGGACAGAGAGTTCTGTTCAGATGAAGTATGAGAATTATATAGACGGAAAAAAAAATGAACTAGTTACAATCCAATCAAAAGGCAAAAAATAGATACAATGAAAAAAAGTTTTGCTGCATCTCTTAGTTGTGTTACGTCCAGGGGGCGTGCGTCACTGTTTAG
>JAHWFO010038898.1:4407-16963 GCA_023313115.1 Rhysida immarginata
ATGTGGGGGCGGGGGGAAGTCCCCCATGTAACAGATTTAGTTGACATGGGTACGGCCGTCTGGGGATCGAGCAGGCCATAGGCGAGGACCACCTCGATCAATCCAGTGGTCTTGATATGTTGCATTTGAAAACCTTTATCACCTTCTACCTTCGAAACAAAGCGGCATTCCGAAAATCATCAGAGGAGAAAAGCTTCTTAAAATAACCCAAAGAATCATCTCTTGAATTTTTGCCGTATGTTTAGTAAATAACCTAAATACTGTATCAAAATTATTAAATTGTATTTAATAATCTATCTTTCGATTAATTTATTATTTAATCTTTCATTTACTACATTCACAGCTTCCTATTGTTAACTTTTATGTTTTCAACAAGCAATACCTCAATAATTAATGTAAAACTAATCATGAAACACAATGAAATTTCTTTTCAAATATTTTCATCATCTTGATAAAGCAGAGTACAAATGGCGAAACCAGGTGATGGATATTTTCACTAATAAAAATATAAGGGTCGTACAAATGAAAACGAAAATTATTTATTTTATCCAAAGTGTATACATGGAATTTAAAAATACTCTCCAAATGCGTTAAGGCATTTACCCCACTGTAACATGGCGTGTAATTCTTTTATGGAAGAAGTCTTTCGGTTGCGTGTGGAACCATTCCAAAACCTCTTCCTTCATCGTCTGACTGAAACCTGCGGTCTTTCGGATGTTTCTTGAGATCCACAAACACGTGAAAGTCACATGCGGATAAGTCAGGGCTGCAAGGTGGATGCTGCATTGCTTGCCAGTTAAACGTTTTTGATGAGGTCTGCCGTTGCTTTCGAGATGTGAGGACGCGCGTTGTCGTGGAGAAGAAGCACTCCTTCTGTAAGAAGTCCAGGACGCTTGCATTTGATGGCCATGTGCAGTGACTTCAATGTTTCCCCATATCGTGCTGCGTTAACTGTGGTGCCTTTTTCAAGAAAGTCCAGTAAAATCGGGCCTTTGCGATCAAAAAACACGGTCCACATCACCTTCCCCGTGCTATTTGCGATTGCTTTTGATTTTTTCGGGGGTGGTGACACATAATGCTTCCATTGACGACTTTGACGTCTGCTTTCAGGCGGGAAATGAAAGCACCAAGTTTCATCCCCTTTAACGATTCTATCGAGAAAACTCTCTTCTTCCTGTTCATAGCGAGTGAAATGTTGCAGGGACATAGCCATTCGAACTCCAAGTTGTTCTGATGTCAAATGATGCGGGACCCATTGTGCACAGATTTTTCTGTAGTGCAGATGGCTCCTGATAATGGAGTGAACAGTTCCACGAATAAGGCCACCACGACATCGAATGTCACTCGTTTGTTTTCCTTCAAGACAGCGTCAATTTTGGCTTTGGAATCATCCGTGACGGCGCTGTTTGCTTATCCATATCGTTGATCATCTTGAAATGATGACCATCCCTCCGAAAACCTCTTGCTCAAACACGAGTGAAGGTTAGGCAGTCGTTTCCATAGGCGTTCTGCAGACGACGATGAACTTCAGAAACTGAAACTCCTTCACAAGTCAAAAAACGAATTACTGCTCTCTGTTCCTGTTTCGTTGACTCCATTTTGTTGTTTGGACGAAGCGATCACTCGCAGAGCTTCAAAGCATGAGGTATCGTTCTTTCTCACGTGATGCAACACTTGCAACCTATTGTTTAATATGATATGCATGTGGCTTTTCGCAGTTGTTGAAAACAAAAATTTACGATCCTACACGTCGTCTTTTTTTCCCCCACACATATTTTCGTTTTCATTTGTATGACCCTTATATATAGAGAGTAAGGGTCTATATTTTTGTATCTAATAGCAATACAAACACCACAGCCATCTTTAACATTTCTCAATTCTTGTCTGTCTTTTTATGAGATAGTGATTTTCACTGAGAGATATTTTCCTCTGATGACAGTATCAGACATAGTTTCCATTGATCTTAGTTATGATTTGTTCAGGACTCCCATACAGATGCGGTAAAGACCATGGGAATGAAATAATCGTTTGGTTACTAAACAGGATCTTTTGCTTTTTCGTATGAATCACTTGGATCTCTTTCTCGAGGTCCCAGGGTCAGCAATATATGAAAATATTTTCGTTTACAAGGATGAGCCAAACGTTTTCAAGCAAGAAAATTTTTTCTTGAATTTCAGTTACAAAATGGCGTGGAAAAATTGTGAAATTGCTTTTAGCTCTAGTGCCTTAATGTGCATTTCAGGGGGAAAATCTGTAGAACTTTTATAATAGCGAATTTTAGGTGGATTTTTAATGACTTTTCTGCCGTGAAATGATTTCCTAGGGAGATATATTTACAAAAGAAAATTAATTTTGGATGCTGTATTTACAAGATAGAAGTGAAAGCTGCAGCGGTAGAGGGACGCAAAATTAATATGCTGCTAAAAGCACCTTTATAAAGAAAATAAAATTTATCCTGGCTTTCTTTTAATTTTCTTTCTATATACAGGGTGGTTATAATTAAAGTGACAGCATTTAGACCCTTCTAGCGGCCGTTCTGGTAATCAGATTTTAACGAAACTTGAGATATTTGTTATACAGACCAGGGGAAAGAGAATTTTGCAATAAAAAAAATAGTTCACATTTTGACCGCTACGTCAATATATGGCTCTGGTCATGTAAGAAACTATCTGAGAATTTTTACTCAATCAGAGACGTTATGCAAATGAGATGTAAAATTAGAAAAGCTTTAAAATGACAGTGAAATTAAATGTAAAGTCATTCTTCACGATTGCTTTAGCTAAAAAGGATCGAGCTTTATTGGTGAAGTTGTTTTACCAGAACTGCAATAATGCTTCTGCCGCACTAAGAGAATATCGACATTTGAAAAACTTGCGAAATGGGCCTATGTCCAATAATGGTTAAAAAAGATGATTAAGAAATTTAAAGAAACTGTTGAGTTGGGTGTGCTGCCAGGGAGAGAACGGAAACTAATGGCAAATGAGACTGTGGAAGACGTTGCTGCTGCTGTAGTGGAGAGTGCTTCAAGTTCCCAATATTGTTCAGCAAGTGCTCGAGCCGCATCACGTGATTTGTCTATTCCGTGGTCTACGGTAAAAAAAGTTTTGCGTTCCATTTTAAGGTGGTATCCGTACAAGATTTAGGTGGTTCAAAAGTTGCTTCATGAAGATCCGGAAAAACGCACTGATTTTGCTTGCCAGTTTCTGGCTTGAATAGCCGTCGATAATGCATGGCCTTGGAACATTTTGTGGTCAGATAAAGCGCATTTCACACTAGATGGAGCAGTGAATGCTCAAAACTGTCACATCTGGGGTACTGAAAAGCCGATGGTTGTGCATGAAAAGCTTTTGCACTCTGATTACGAGACTGTATCGTGCGGATTGGCTTCACATTTCATTCTTGGCACCTCTTTCTTTGAAGAGAACACTCTTCAAGGCACTAAAAGATGTTCAATCACTGGTGCTCGTTACTGCGAAAGTCATTCTTGCTTTACAAGAAAGACAATGTTTAGACACTACTGTCTTTATGCAAGATGGTGCAACACTCTACATTGCACGACAAGTGAAGGAACTGCTTCATGCTCATTTTGGAGATGATCGGGTGATTTCGAGAACTTTTCCAACTGCATGGCCTCCTCGTTCACCGGACTTTTGGTTGTGAGAATATTTGAAAGATAATGTCTATGGAGGAAGAATACGGACTGTCCCTGAATTGAAAGCAAGCATAACACGCCATAGCACTGCGATTCATCAGGAAACCCTTCGCTCTACTGTGGAACATGCAATAATGCGCTTTAAGGAATGCAGTTTAAACATGTTATTGACACAAATGGAATGCACATTGAACAAATGCTCTAATTTTATAAATTTCTCTGCTTCTAACTTGCTTTTGTTATTATTCATGCGCCTTATTTTGACGTAGCGATCAAAATGTGAACTAATTTTTTTATTGCAAAATTCTCTTCCCCATGGTCTGTATAACATACTACCTCCGTTCAGAAATGATTGTCCGTTTTGATACTTTTGTTAAACATAAGAACATTAATTATTCATTTGTCCTTTTTTTGACTTTATTTTAATTATTATGATCATACCAAGCTGTTCATTAATTTATATGTTCTTAAGTCACGTTTTCTTTGCATAATATGGTCGTAAAATTTCAAATTTTGAAAATCTTCAATATTTGTTCTTAGTGGGCTTGAGGTAACTGAAAAGATGGAATCATCTCAACAAAAGAAGAAAAACCGGTCTAATTACCAGAGAAATGGTATCCTACAATGGCAATAATTATAAATTACAGCACATTGGCAAAGATGCAGAGAAACGTTTGACGACTTCCTGTAATGTTAAACTGCAGCCCAGAGGCGATCAAAACTGCACAAAATTGTTTCAATACAAATTAATTAACCTACCATTGTAAATATAATTAAATTAAAAGTATTCGCAAAATAATTTTTCGCTCAATAATTTTTGTTTATTTTCTCAAAAGAGACAATCATTTTTGAACAAAAATTTTGATCAAAACGGACAATCATTTTTGAACGGAGGTAGTATATCTCAAGTTTCGTCAAAATCTGATTACCAGAACGGCCGTTAGAAGGGTCTAAATGGTGTCACTTTAATTATAACCACCCAGTAGTTGGACACTTTGCTGACTGGTCTGCCTGGGCAGATCCATAACTGATCAGACACTTTCTTAGCTAAGACTGTCTGGGGGTGCGTTAATCTACCAAGCATAGTTCTTTGCATCACTGAGGCACTGAAGCCTCTCCATGTCTAGTTAAGTGTCCATGGAGCGGGGGGGGGGGGGCATTATTAGTGGTAAATTCATGAAATTGATCATTTCAATTAGGAATCCAGTTGTTTTTACGAAGACGATAGGAAACTGATTGAATTATTGAATTAAACAAATAGACTGAATTAAATAATAATAATTATTAACTAGAGATGAGTCTCCAAGCATAGGTAATGATTTTTCAATAGAAAAATGGAAGGAAAAATTCTGCGACCCGGATTCGAACCAGGAACCTCGACTATCATGGCCGATTTCTCTACCAGTTGGGCTATCGCAGACACCATGGACAGCCAAGCTGTCTCAAGGTGTCTTAAAGACAACCAAGTTGTCGCGGTTAAAAGACCAATGGGAGACTGGAATCTGGCCCGCAGATCGAAAATTTCTCCACTCCAAACCATCAGAAAGTTGATGAACTCACAAGTAAATAATAATAATTATTAACTGGAGATGCGTCTCCAAGCATAGGTAATGATTTTTCAATAGAAAAATGGAAGGAAAAATTCTGCGACCCGGATTCGAACCAGGAACCTCGACTATCATGGCCGATGCCTTGAGACAGCTTGGCTGTCCGTGGTGTCTGCGATAGCCCAACTGGTAGAGGCATCGGCCATGATAGTCGAGGTTCCTGGTTCGAATCCGGGTCGCAGAAATTTTCCTACCATTTTTCTATTGAAAAATAGACTGAATTACTTGAAAAACGTACCAATTTAATAAAAACAATGAACCAATGAAAAACATAATAGGAATTTCAAATAGAATAATGAATATAAGCTCGTTTAATAAGTTGGTACGTATTTCTGTAGCGTGGTCTGTGACAATGAACCGAACCCTCAACAGTACTGGCTCTGTCCTATTTGATTTGCATCCTCGCACCTTATCCTTTGGTAAGAGGAAGTAAATCAATTACTGTATTTTATCATATTAGCAAGCAGTAAATGTGAGATCAAATTTCAACCAGCATTACTTCTTGAATTCAAACTGGGTCACAATGCAACTGAAGATTCCTTGTTAACAAAAAAAAAGCTGAAAAAGCTGTATTCCGGAACTAATCACTCGAAGAGAATTTCCGCTCTGGACGACTACCTACTGTTGATAAAGATGCACTGAAGGCACTCATTGCAGCTAATCCACGCCAAAGCTGTCATGAAAATATCGGAATAAATGCTTTGTCAGAGCAAATAAAGTGCAACGCTTGACCACTTGCATTTTTCTTGCCACTGCTGGATCGAATCATTACCTGGAATGGAAAACTGGATTTTTACAATAATATTCAACACTCTTACGAATGGTTATCATTAGGGTACCTCCTTAGTGCAAGATCAAACTATCATAGCAGATGTGTACTGTGATATGCTCCAAGGGCTCATCAGAAACTTCTCCGATTGTTAAATCCCTACTGCTATAGGAATATGCAAGACAGCACAAAGCTTTACAGACCCATGGAAAGATTATGCAGCTTGGATGGGAAATTTGCCTCTTTGTCCGTACACTAGGGACATCTCTCCCACATATTATAACCTGTTGTGATCTTTGGATAATCATATGCGCACATGACAGTTTAGAGATCACCATGCCCTTGAAATAGTTATAAGACTTTTTCATCAACAAAACCAATGATTTCTACCAAAGACGTGGGATTTATAAATTACTCATCTATTGGAGACAGGCTATTGACTGTAAAGGGGGTTATTGTGATGAATAAATTGAATGTCTTTCAGTTATATGAGTGCAAACATATCACTGAAAATATGCAAGAATTTTTAATGACCTGGTATAAATTTGAGATAGGTGTTGTACTATTATGTTAAATATTTCTAAAACAAATGTTAGGTCACGTGTATTACATTGCTGAATTTATTCTACTATTATTATCATTATTATTCAGTAATGGCTACAGAAACAAAGGGCAGCATGGCGCGCTCAAAGGCAGTGGGGCACTAAATATCTGAAAGAGGCAGTGAAAGTCTGAAAGGGGCACTGAATGCAGCTAAATTCTTACTTTAAAGTTAATAAAAGTACATGCATTTCAGTGACCTACATTTCTATTTTTAAGGCATAATGCTAATTTCGGAATCTGTATGCGATTAGGGCACAATAAGGCTTTCTAATTTCTTCAAGGCAAATCTCTTCCTTACTTTGTGATGCCACAAAAAGACGTTATCTGGTGGTATATTCCTCATTAGTTCTAAAAGTATATTTTTCAACAATTTATGCACTATTTTTGCAGGATAAAATTGCGAATAATGATTCCATTAAAATTTTTAATCTCCATACCTTTTACAGTTGATCTGAATTATCCCTCAGCATTTTATTAATGCTAATCTAAATGTGGAATACTACTTCTCACGGACGAAGCGGATTGTTTGGACAGTAAAGCGACCACAGGAAACTACTGCACAAGAATAAGAAAGGATCGACTTGTCAGCACGGAGGATAAAAAAAGCACAAGGAGTAACGCGATGAACAGCTCGTCATGGCTACCAACTAAACTGATGCAGTTAGTTAATATTTTAAATGAATATGCTTAGTAGTTTAATTACATCACTCACACCACAATGATAAGCTCCACAATGATCGCTTAAGCCGCACATTGTTGGCATTTATTGGATTCAGTTTCTTGCGTTTATGCAGCGCCGAGAGGGAGCGTGGGTGGGCCGAGGGGCAGCCTGGCGCTACGCCACGCTGATTTTGCCTAGCGCCATCACTGTTATATATATTTTTCTTTTTTTTTAGAATTCATTGTAATCCAATACGTCCATTCAGAGCCTGTATCGCCTGAGGCCGACGAGTTGGGTCTCTGGATGGACCTGGATTAGCGACTGCTGTATGATGGTCACAGCAGCCGGGGGGGGGGGGGGGTGAAGATCCTGAGTCACTGATGGGTCGCCCATCCAGTGACTAGCCGCGCCTGATGTTGCTTAACTTCACTGAAGTTGTTTCAGTGAAAGCCCACCAGTCCACGGCCTCCCCTGTATGTATGGGGATGCATATTTTACATGTATTATTATTATTTCTTTGTTTATTTATTTATTTATTTATTTATTTTCATTATAATGAAACATAAAAAATATGGCATTTCCATGTCAAGTGTCCCAAATTTGAAAAAAATGATAAAAGTCGCCATCTTCAATTTCGTTGAAATTTTGTATAGTTGGATGCATCTATTGATATTGTGTAAAATTTCACTCTCATATATATTAAGGGTGCCAGGACCTCATGAAAAAGGTCCCCTTCGGAATGCGACTGTACGCACAAATAAATTGCCAAGTTTCAAGTGCTGCTGCATTGGAAGTACAGCAGCTACTATCTTGAAAATTGGCAATTTAAGACAGCTTTTTATTCCTTACACAGTGGTTACAGTATCTAAATATGGAAATTTTTATTTTTAGGGCTATGCCATTGCAAACTGGGCAAAATAATTTGCGGCGCAAAATTTAAAGCAAAATTTTGCTGATCATAACTTGGAAATGAAACTATCTGGAAGCTTGTGTTTTGGCAAGCCAATAAAGCACTACTGGCTTCAAACTTCCAAAGTATCAGCTGCAAGGCTTGCTTAGTTTCAGAGATATGTGCTTTTGAATTTTCCATTTAAAATTTTTCCAGCTAATTTTCCTAATTTCAAAGCCAAATAGCACAAAGATCTTTTATTGTCATTGGAAAGAGCAGGTTCTTTTGCTTCAAGTATCATTTTGTTTTGCTTGGGGGTCGATTTCCTTCAATGCAAAAAAGTGTACTTCAAAAACTGCTTAGTTATGGAATGAGGCATTCTTCTTCAGATTGATATTGTGATATTCCATGTCAGTAGGTCCGTTACGCCCGGCAGGGGGCATTAGTTTAAGTGTGTATTGTTGTTTTGTTGTGCGTGGCTGTTGTTGGTAAGTTATGCGTGGTTTATATACGGAGATGAGGTTTTTGTGTTGTCCTGTGGTGTTGGTGTTTGGTTTCAGAGAGTGGTTGTTGAGTTTTAAGCGTTAGTTGAGTGTAAATAGTTGTGTACAAGGGCACGTGTATGCATGTGTGTGTATGTGAGGGGGGGAGGGAGGTGCGCTTATTGATTGGTATTTTGGTTGCGTTGGTGGGAGTATGGTTGGAGCTGACTTTTGTTCTTATGTTCTTTGGTTTGTGTAAAATATTTCAGTCAATATTTTTGAGTGTTATTGAAATGGGGTGTTTTTTTTAGTTAGCTGTGGATGGCGCTGTTTTGGATTGCGAGAGCGCATTGGTGTTGTTCTGCGGTTTTTCTTACTTGTTCTTGTTGTTTTTGGTGCAGTGTGCAGTTTTACTTTGTAAGCTTCGTTATAATAAAGTCATTACTTTGCTTTATGAAATTGTTTACTTTTGAATTCTAGTTTAATACCTCGTTGCGTGTCCGTTGACGCTTTGAAGAAAGCGTCAGCTTGCATGCATTGTTATGGCTGTCATTGTTTTCTGACTTTTTTTTCGAGAAAGCGTTGGCAGCATTATAGTTAATTGTTATGACGTGGTTCTGAGTTTTTGGAATACTTCTTGTGTATGTTTTTTTTTTTCCAAAAATCTGTCGACGAGAGACGATGGGTGGTGGGATGGTTCCACCGATGTTCTTCTGATTCGTTCGAATGGCGGCAGCAATTGCGCTGCGGTTTTAAAAGTTAATGTTGTGCGTTCCACAGAACTATAAATTAGTTTTTTTATCTTTCGACGCAGTTTGGATATTTGTTTCTATCCATTTTGTGATTCTATCCTTCCACGACGTTGCGGCTAGCGACCGAGATCTGTGAACTCGGTAGTTCCGACGGAGGTCTATGACCATGATTCGCAAGGTATAGTGTTGGGCAGGAACGCCCATGCCCAACCCCTAAGAGATGACGGCATGATGGGTGAGTGACGTTTCTTTGTTTTTGTGTCTAAGTTCCGGCGAGGGGAAAGCCGCCTCAACCTTATGATATATCCGCCAACGGAAGTAAAGTACCTTAGTGAGGACGCCTGGACCGCAAGTTTAGTTGTGCTGTGTGTTCTTTAGAAAACTATGTCCTCGGACAGAGCTGTACAGTTTATTGAATTCTGTGTTCTGATGAACTGTCATTGTTTTCAGTGTATAGGTTTTATTAACTGCAATTTTATGTCAGTACTTAAAATAGTATGCACATTAGAGTGTAAGTTTCTTGATTAATGGCTAAGGTTTTTGGGTGCAGTATGTTGAGGTGTGCGGTGTGTAAGTTGGAGGGGTAGTTTCCTAGTGATAACGTGAGTGGCCGAGCTGTGCGCCTGGAGACGTAGTTTTCGCAACATTGTTGCATTGTATGTCCTGAGAGACATACATGCCGCAGGAGGTTGGAGGGCCTGAGGCTGGGCGCTCCTAACCTGGAACTGGGTCCACAGGGGTTCCTGTGATCCTCCTCTGGCGTTTGAAAAGGATCACGTGACGTTTGTCCTGCGTTGTGAAGAAGGAATATTTAACGCCCCAGGTTTATTGTGGGGGCGTCCGAGTCACTGGTCGCTTTACCCGTCCCTCAGGGAGATTTGAGCACATGTATAGGCCATAGCCCATTCAATAGTGAGCTTAGAGCGGGAGGTTTCCCAGCCCCATTTTGAAATATATGGACCGCACACCTCAAAAGCTGAGGACTATGGGACTATTTGCACACAGGTGGTAGCCACGTGGTTCTTTATACGTCTTGGATAGTGGTCTGAGGGGCCCCTCTTACACTAGACACAGGGTCTTGTTTCTGAGTGTCATGTTTGTAGATTTTAACTTTTTTTACTGCCACTGCACTGAAGTAACGCGTATTTATGTAGAGTGTTCTTTGGAAGATATTAAAACGTTTTTGCTTCTATGTTGGACTGGAGTGATTTGTTTGCTAGAAGGATAAGTTTGCATTTTCAGACAGCAGCATTCGTGCCCTTAGCGATTTCCGACCCACTAATGGATCCTGCTCCGGTAGAACCCACCATTAATTTTAGTAGTGATGGGTATCACGCAAGGGGTTGTCACAATATAGATGGAACTTGTTTGTCCTGGACAGCGAAATTGTCAATATCTACATTTATTATCATCAACCAAATAACTTTATATCAATCTCAAGAAGCATGTCTCGTTCCATAACTAAGCAATTTTTGAAATATATTTTCTTGTATTGAAGGAATCGATCGCCAAGCAAAACAAAAAAAGGAAGCAAAAAAAATTGCTCTTTCCAATGACAATAAAAGATCTTGATTGGAGAAAACGGTTTTGTGCTAGTTGGCTTTGAAATTGGGAATATTGGCTACAAAAATTTTAAATCGCAAGTTCAAAGACACATATCTCTGAAACTAAGCCTAGCAGCTGATACTTAGGAAGTTTAAAGCCAGTAGTGTGCTTGATTGGCTTGCCAAAACACGAGCTTCCCAGGTGGTTTCATTTCCAAGTTATGATCAGCAAAATTCTGCTTTAAATTTTGCACCGCAAATTATTTTGCCCAGTTTGCAATGGCATAGCACTAAAAATAAAAACTTCCAAATCGTGATACTGTAATCATTGTGTAAAGAATAAAAAGTTGTCCTAAATTGCCAATTTTCAGGATAGTTGCCGTTGTAGTTCCAATACAGCAACACTTGAAACTTGGCAATTTATATGTGCGCACAGTCGCATTCTGAAGGGGGCCTTTTCTCAAGAGGCCCTGGCACACCTACTATACAACATTTGAGAGTGAAATTTTACACAAAATCAGTAGATGCATCCAACTATACAAAATTTCAATGAAATTAAAGATGGTACCTAAAACAGCTCTTGGTCACTTGACATGGAATGGCCCAGAAGCCATAGAGTTCTTTGCAAAATTAATCATTGGTTAGTAAAATTCAGAAATATACTTATTTTTAAACTTTTTATTGTAATTCCTCGTACGAAATTTAATCGAGGAATGGCATGTTTTTAATAATTAATTTCACGTTTACATTATTTTTCATTTAATTTCTTAAATTAATTATTGTGCAGTATTGAACTTTCTCAACGTGCTTTTCATTGTTTAATGGCGGGATTTCTGAAATATTTTATACAGAAGGGTGATAGCGTTAGCCACATTGTATTGTGGGATAAATTGTATTCCTTTTTATAGCTTTTCTTAAGTTTATTTTAGTTTCTTAGTTAAGGTCCGCAGTTTTCTACGAAATACCATTTTACCACGTGAGGGTGCTTAAAACGGATAATAATTAGAGCACTATAATAAAGAGTACGGACAATTGGAGTGCGGCGGCCATTTTGTTGCCTTTCTTCTATTTAGTAAAAGCTGAGCCAAAGAAAAAGGACTCGCTTTAAAACTGTTTAAGTTAGACAACATAACATTTTTTTTCCTATTTTTATCATAAAATGTTACATATAATTTCATGCATATTTACGAATGTTACAATTTAAATTTAAGTCGTTAAAGTGATTTAATTTAGGTAACATACTAAGTAGTGATGAAACAGGGCTCACATGAAAACTGATTAAAAATTATACAACATTATTTGTTTTTCTATTTTTATAACATACTAGAAGCGAACCCACCCGATGATATAATCGGGAAATAACCCATTGTTATATTGTTTTCTTTGCTGTGACAACGTCCACCGTCGCTGATTTTTTATAAATGATATTATTTTATTTATATTTACAAATGTTACATTTAAATTTAAGTCATTAAAATGATTTAAATTAGGTTATTTATGTTATGTCCTCCTTAGCAAAATTAACAAAAAATATAATCTGAGAAGGGGAAAAAACAAAATTAAAAAACATTTTTTGTTACAATGGAATCAAGCCAAA
>JAHWFO010038901.1:0-12106 GCA_023313115.1 Rhysida immarginata
GATGACTTAGAAAGGAAATTAAATTCTTGCGTCGGAGCAAAGAATCACATCGGGAATGGAAAATAGGGTTAATTTGCACTATTCGCACGCAATCGCGCGAACAAAGTAAATTAAATTTTTTTTTAAAACCCACCCCCCCCCCCCTCTAACCAGATGATATATAACCACTTTTCTTTGGGTTACGAGTAAAAGGCTAAATTAATAAAAATGTTATTTACCTTGGTCACGTGATTAGTCATCGAACGCTTGTGCAGATAGTGCAAATTATTCCTCTGTTTTGTAGTCTTAATGCTGATCCTCGAGTTTGCTCCCCTGTAATCGGTCGAAGGTTGTCTATCAAAATTTTTGCCAAAATCCTTTGATAGTCGAAATAAGTGACAAAAATGTTACTCATGACAGTCGAGAGCATCAATCAGTGTTCGTAAAACTTGTTGCCTCCTGAAACAACGCCTTTCCGCTGTTTCCAATGCTCCGATTAAATGCAGAGTGGCGAATACGTCGGCCATGTTTTTTCTTTTTTTTTTTTCGTGCGTAGCTATTTCACACTCCATCTCACAAGCTCTACTCACGTGATTTGACAACTCACATGAGGAGAACGAAAAGTACGGGAGTTGATTTTCGAGAATACCAATTTTGTCTAATCATTCGTGTTTGTACAACGTGACACTCCCAACTCATGTGAATTGTTAACACGAAAATTTCGAGAATAGGGCCCCAGGAGCCGATATCTCGACCCAGATTTTCGTAAAAAATGAGACAAGGAAAAAGTTCTTACATTTGGCTATGAATCTCTGAAAAATCATTGAATCTTAAGTAAATCTTACACGAATCGCTGAATCTCTAGTGAATCTGTGAATATTCGTAGGTTTCGGGGAATTTTGGCAAATTTGAATCCGTTAACAATTCCCTGAATCTTGGTCAAATTATCGAGATTCATGAATCTTTGTCATAATTTTGTTGAGTGTCAGACCCCTCGCAGTCTGATTCGTCGAAAGTGGGCGTATCAGAAACAAGTGAAGAAAAGTTTTTTTTTTCAAAAACAACGCTTATGTCAAATTAGGTACAGGTAGCGCCATCTCTTGAGCAAACAAACAAACAAAAGCCAATTCTATTTCATATTAAGTTCCCCCCCCCCCCTTTGGATTTTTTGAAAATTTTTTTAGATCCATGCATTGTCACTGACTGATTGTACAAAATTTCAGCGAGATCACACTAGTGGAAGGGGTTGAAATATTGATCACAAGATTTCATCCACCAAACATGACCCAAATGGTGAAAGTTATATAAGCGTTTGTAGAAAATAATTACAGGAAGACACATTATGGATAGCCGTTAGCTCCGTAGTCAATGTTACGAAGACCCCAAATCTCCGATCTCAATGTTAAGAGATGAAATGTGGGTTGAATAAAAGCGTTGATTGTGAGCATCTGAGAGGCGCCCAGAAAAACGCCATCAATGGGCCAAGGCAATGAAGGAGGAGTGGATGACGCTACAAGACAATGGTGATAAATACGCCACCACGTCACCATGGCAACGGGCATGGCCGTGAAATATTTTACATATTGGATGTAATATGTAAAGAATGTCTCCACAGCCACAAGCGACTCAAATGATCATTCCGTGTATATATTTATCTTTATTAATTTTTGAAGAGACGTACGTTTAATGCTCAAAATTTCAAAAGTTACACGCCGATAAGTAATATGTTAAAATTGCTTGCGATCAACATGTTAGTCACTTATCATTTAACGAGCTAAAACAACTACAATATTATAAAAAAAGATTTTATTTAACAATTATACATGGGGGGAGGTGAGACTGAAAGTTTTTTTTAGAAATTTAAGTTTGAAATTAAATCTGCGGTTATATAAGATAATTTATCGTCTTCAGTTTCAAAATGTTAAAGTCTATAAATCGGATGATTTAACAGAATTTTCTGCCTTCCACCACATCAAAGTTCAATTGATTGTTCAATTATCCTATAAATACTGGAACCTTCCTGGCACGTTAATGTTAATAAATTGGGCGAATGAGTTACTTCAATTAAAGAAGGAAAACAGCTCAACATTAAAGGTAAAAATATCTTAAATATAAGTTATGATTAATGATCTCAATGCTTATGGTAAAAGTATTGAAATATGATTCATTTTCGTATGAATACTGTTTGGTTTCTCAGTTGAGATATGAAAGATTTTCAGTTATTTAATGAATTTCACTCTAATGTTCGCATTTAAAAACTTGCATCTAATTCCATAACTATGAACGAAAAAACGACAAGTAACCAGTGCGTATAATAATCTAACTATACTGACGCGTTTCCATGTTACACCTTCATCCAAGTTTCTTCTGTTATCGTCAGACAGGCAATGGGTACGACCATGAGATATTTATTGGAAGCAAAATGTGGGGGAACCACTCCACGATTCTTTTGATTAACTTATGAAAAATGAAACTTATAAGACAAAGAAAGTCACACTTTCAAGAAAATGTGCAATTTGGTTTTCGTTAACAGATGCATTAAAAGATTTTTAGAAATCACTGGAAGCAATCAATTTTTTAAGTGAGCTGCTTATTCTATAACGTGCAGATAATAAAAATATTAAGAACAATTTCAGAATTTTCAAATCTGTCTATCTTAGAAATAAAGGGTTTACTATAAGCATCCGTAAATGGTGTATATTAAAGAACGCGTTAAAATCGTTGTGTAGTTAAATATTAATTTTGACAAAATTCACTAAAATTTTCTGAAATTAATCTATTCTTATACATTTTACTTAATATTTATTTACACGAGGGTTGGGCCATAAGTCATGGGAACTATTTTTTTTCTCAGAGCTAAGAGATGGTATCACAAAATGTCATATGCATCTAGGAAGCCGTGCGTCTTTCTGTTAATGCACAGAGAGCAATGTTAAATCAGTTCTTGGTCAACCGCCGTGGCCAATGGATATAACCCGCGTTGAATAATGCTCGTATGTGAAAATAGCTGTTCTCCGTGGGAGAAAAGCCAGAGAATGCCACAGAGAGTTGGTAGAAGCTGTCAGGAATAATGCTTTTCCATGCCATTTAGAACGGATAAGCGTGCGGTAATGATTCTCGAAGATAAAATCTGTAATGTTATATCAACTACTTGAGGAGAAAAATGTTGGCGTTTTGTTAAATGTCTGAACATTTCGTCTATTCCTTTCCTTTCATCTGTAATTTCACATTTCCCATCCACGCTCGAATTTTCACAAAAAAAATAGTTGCTATGACTAATGCCCGAACATCATTTTGTCTCTTCCCTAGAGAAAGTACGATCATGAAATGCTTAAACCAAGCTTGCTTGATGTTGGTGACTTTGCTGAGTTGCAAAGAACTTAGAGGAGAAGAAGAAGATATTCCCCTCACCACTCGAGATTTCGAGAGAATTCCACTTCATCATGCACTCTCGACTTTGGAGGAAATAGTTAAAGGTTAAAACAATCAAACTTAATAAAATACACATGATGCTGAAAAAAGTTCTTATAATAATATTGGCTTCACTCAGTTATTATAAGAATGATAATAAATTTCGTATATACTACTACGTTCAATAAGTTCGGAGGCTGTGTTGATATCTTCAATCAGGCTTGGAGGAGAGAGAAACTATTTGACCGTGGCGTAGAGGCACATATGATACGAGGCATGGTAAGGAGGAGGGAGCTCCTTAGCGTAGGGTTTTCCCAAACAATTCGTGTCAATGAACTATAGTTGTCGCGTTCTTCGGAACTAGAAATGACGAACTGTGTGAAATCAAATTATGACGATAGTGAATAAAGAGAGGTATACAGATTTTGGCTCACCTCCGCCGGAAACGCCTAGAACTCTGGAAATGCAAGGACTGGGTACTCCAATCTGACAATGCCTCAGCATATCAGTCTTTCATGGTGCAGGCTGCCCTTGCCAAAATGGGCAAATCAATCTTTCCACACCTTCCCTATTCGCCCAATCTTGCTTAATGCGACTTTTACATGTTCTCCAGTCTGGAAAACGAACACATAGGACGCAGTTTCAAGAATGCATCTGAGGTTCAGGAAAAGCGACGGCCGCCCTGAAAACCATCTCCTCCAAAGCTTCCAGGGATGGTTTCAGTAACTATACTCGCGTTGGCAGAAATCCACAGTAGTAGAAAGGAAGTGCTTTGAAGGTGGTTGTGTGTAACATGTGATGACATTACATTATATCCGTCAGGAAAGGCAGTCCCCGAACTTATTGATCGTAGTAGTAGTATATGTCAAGCATAATAAGGTGGGTTACAAAATGATATGGCCAAGTGTCATTCCCTTCCCCCCCCCAAAAAAAAAACAGGAAAAAGTAAAGTTTTGTTTTCTTAACCTTTTTTATTGAAGACAATAGGTAACAAATTGTACCTCACACAAAATTAACTTAATAAAGTTGTCTAACAAAAAACGAAAAAAACAAATATTTATTGCGTACATTTGGCATTTCAAAAAGATATGACCACCTCTCTCTAATGGCCAATAAATCCTGCTTTCTTTAACAAAACTTCACAAATCCTTTTGTTCATACTGATGACAAGATTTTGAAGCACTATCAAGTCGATTTCTTTCCAGCTTGGATGATGGCATGTTTCAGATCAGTGACATTCCTGTTTTGCTTTACATAGCAATAAACCGACTGAACCAAGAAGCCCCACAGATTTTCCATTGGAATCCGGTCTGAGAATTAGCAGGCCACTCAATTACTGGCACGCCATTAGACAAGAACAAATCTTACGACGAGTTTGCGGTGTGAATGGTGGCGTTGTCTTGCTGGAACATCCAGCACGGTCCACCGAAAAGCTCTCCAAACGGGAGTAAGTTGGTCTCTAGCAATTCCTAGTAGGCAATTGCGTTCATTAGTCCAGTTGGGAATGCCAGAGTGGTCTTGCCATTGAATCCGAATGCGCCCCAGACCATAATAAAGCCTCCACCTTGCTGCTTTTTTGAGAAAAACTTTTCCTCTTTGCGGAGATCGAGCCAGTAGTAGGCATTCCCATCTGGTCCGTCGAGATTAAACTACTTCTCGTCGCTGATACACTACCATTCTTTCTTTCAGGAACCAATTCGTCTAGCCTACTGTATTATTTTCTGCTTATGTTATTTTGTAAACTTCGACTTCTTTTTCATTTTTCGTACACCAATCGTTTACTGTGTCGAGCAATTCTTGACAGCGTTGGCTTACCGACATTAATGGTGGGATCACGAGAAAGCTGAGACAAACTTGTCCCACCAGCAGAAAGTTTTCGGACAATCATTCGTACCTGTCTTTTCGTTAGTTTTCGTGGTCTCCCAGTTGCCTTCCTTGTACCATATCGGTGTCCCAGTTTAAGAAAATTGTCCACAACTCCATGAGATGGTCCGATTTTCTTTTTAATTTGTCTGGCACACAGACCATCATGCTTATATGCTGTAATCTGCTCTTTCTCAAATTTAAAAAGTGGTTTTCCTCGACCCATACTTGAGTGTGAATGGGGATGAGGTCAGGACCAACACACAACTTGATTTTGTTTGTACACAAACGAAAAGTCAGTGTAATTTCAAACTGGGATTTTCTACACTTAGGAGCATCCCATTCCTTTGTCTCAAGGTAAAAAGTAAGGATTTCTCCACTTTTAAAGGTCATAACTTTTTGAAACAGTTTTCGTTTTTTTGCATTAAAACCGTAAAATGTTTATTAACTGTTTTTTAAACATCAGGCAGATCACAACCTTGACTGACATTAAACTTGTTACTTATTGTCTTAAATAAAAAATGTTAAGAAAACAAAACTGTATTTTCTGTTGCTTTTTGGTTGGTCATATCATTTTGAAACCCACCTTAATTGTTTGTTACATTATACCTGTGTTAAAGAAATTCTTCCATTTGAATTGCAGCATGAATTCTGTTATCTTTAAAGATACTTTAAGTTGATTCGCGAAATAAAATCTCGAAGCAGTTTGTAGTTACTGAGGAACCTGATTCTGAATTTATATATATAAACGTCCAAAGATTGCAATTAATTTTAAACTCACATAATTATAAAAATTACGCGTCCGACCTCGAACCTTGTTATGCGTATAATAGTAAAATTAAATGTTTTGAAAGAGAATTTCTATGTAGTGTCGACTAGCTGAGCAGAAATTGTTGTACCACAATGTTTCAATAACATATGACTTAAAACATTTTACCGATAAAAATTTTTGAATGACCAAGGTAAATATGTTAATTTTAACATTTTTCATATTTATCTATTCATTATTAAATAACTGTCTTCAGAGTACTAAGTAAAATTATTTACTCACAGAATCTCAATTCTATCATGAAATGAAAAAAAATGTTTTGCCAACATATCAGTATCTATAACTAAATGATATACCCGGTGTTGCTCGGGCTCTTTGTTTGATGATATTTTGCAATATCTGAATTTGAATATAAATAAGAACACCTAAAAAAATCTTTAATGACGTGTATATTTACTTTGGAAAAACGAAAAGAATTCTTTAAAATGCTCGCACTGGAATTTTGTGCCCAATTGGGTTTGCCCAGGAACATTCGACATTGCATCCTTAACATTTTAGAATATCAAAGAAAGGCTGTGAATATTGAATTATTTCTTTCTATATTAAAAATACTTCATAGATGGAATTTGAGAGTTGAGGAATTCTGTTAAGCCTGATCAACATCCTTCATCAACATGTAACCGTTTCAATAGAGTTGTATTCAGTCAGAGAGCATGGAATCATGTCCTGAATATGGTTGTTTATATTGACTGTATCAGTTTTAGCAGCAAGGACTGGTCTCTCACACAATCAGTTGAGATCTTCATAATTTTCTAATATGTTTAGAGAAACATTATCTATAACTTCTCTAAAGGAAGTACTGCATTACAAAAAACATATGAAAAATAAATTGTCTCCAATTATTAGCTCATTAGGGAAAGCATCTTCATTTTTCACCAAAAGCTTCAGAAGTTTTATTCTCTTATTTGTTTTAGAATAATTTCTTACATCTCTCTAAAGATTTTAATAAAAAAATAATGATTTTTACTTATTTATTTTTTTGTTTATTTATTACTTTTTATAACTATTCCCCTTAAAACGTGAGTCATTAAGGCAAGCATCGTAGTTGACGAAAAAGACAGGCTCTGAAACGGAAAGGTCACCTGATAGTCGAAACTTTAGTCGAAGCAACAAGGTAACCTTTATTGTTTCCAACAAACGAAAAAATACTGATTGCTTAAGTCCAAGATGGAAACAATGAAGATTAGACCAATTGTTTCAAATCCTAGACCAATCAGAAAGCCGAATGCCAGCCACACACATCTGAGTTTTATATATAAGAAGATTAAATATTAATTTAATAATCAGCTTTTAAGAATGGAATAATCTATCAGTTTCTTAACTCTTTCAGAGGAAAAGGAGATTGAAATTTTTTGTCAAACACATTTTGGACTTATGACGAAAGAATGTGCAATTAAATCCTACGTAAGGGGCCTCAATGGACAAGAATTGTGTGATTCCAAGCCAAAAGATTGTGCCGATCTATTCAATGGAGGTTGGATGGTTATTTAAAGATGTTATAATCAAATGTATGTATTTAGGCCTCTTTATTTCAATGAATTTCATTTTCCTTCCAGGCGTTAAATTGTCTGATGTTTACACTATTGATATTCCTGTCACTTTTTTCTCTACGAAACAAATTAAAGTTTTTTGCGACATGGAAACAGACGGCGGTGGTTGGACTGTAAATTTAACGATTGAAATAAAATATATATATAGTACGGTTCAAAATTCGGGATCTGCATGAATTTCTTCTGGGAAATGTG
Organism: Rhysida immarginata; assembly: GCA_023313115.1. Classification (NCBI taxonomy): domain Eukaryota; kingdom Metazoa; phylum Arthropoda; class Chilopoda; order Scolopendromorpha; family Scolopendridae; genus Rhysida; species Rhysida immarginata. The sequence goes on from JAHWFO010038901.1 coordinate 7,828, forward strand.
AAAGTTGGTATATATATCCTAAATAATGGCATAAAGAGTAAATGTAATTGTAACTATAATAAATTTTATGACGAAAGTCTTATAGCAAAGAATGTGCGAGAATAAATACAACGATGTTGTGTAAATGTAACTTCTGCTGTATTTTTTGTCATTTTCTGCATAAAGATAAAAAGCTTGTAAAAGACTATTCTTAGAATAAACCATAAGTATACAGATTATTCTACATATTCGCAACGGTGATTTATCATTTGATCCAAGTAAATCCTGACATTTGGACCATACGGTAGATTTAAAACACTAGAATTTTAATTGTATAACATCTCATCTAAACTTTTGTGAAAATATTTTGATAAATTTAGGTTTTCCAGAGAAGAGGTCTATTTCCGCCACAGACTGATTTCACTAGGAATTGGAACGATTACGCAAAGGGTTTTGGAAATCTCAAGGAAGAATTTTGGTTGGGTAAGATACTTTTCCTCCACTCTTCTTCCGATATCAAGGGCATCGTAGGCAAGAAGTAATTATAAAAACTTCAGTGACATTCGTAGTCACAAGCATACAAATATCAAAGCTTCACTCCTTCTGTATAAATAGGTTTGAAAATTTTTTGAAGTCTATATTCTCTAACAGATACTTTTATCTTTCGTACTGGCAGTTGCTTCGTCTTTGGTCGAATTGGCAATGCAGAACCTCAGAGTCATCTCTAGGTCACATTCTGTTTATTTATTAAGTAGCAATACCAGTCTTTCCCCTTCATATTTTCTATATTTTTCCACATGGAAAGTTGAAATTCAGAAGACAGCTTAATTAACTATTATTAATTAAATATTATTTATAGAAATATCTCTATGCAGTTTTTAAAATTATCAGGCATTTGTATTATCAATCCTGTATCGATATAATATACCAGTTTGATTCATTGGCTTCTGACAATTTTGCTATTACTTGAAAACTGCAACTAAACATAATTCCTTTAGTAAATTTTATTTATTACACATAAGAATTTTCAAAATAATAATGCATTGATGGATTATTTTTTTTAAGATTAGACTACATTGTCTCAAAAACTTTAAAAAATTAACGCTTAGCTCAATTCTAAATAACAGAGTAAGTGATCCTTTTTTATTCAATAGAATAGGTAAACAACTCTTTCGTTCTTGTAGGGCCTAGTTGTTTTTCTGCTAGCTACATAGATTTATCATAGTGGTAGCTGTCTAATTGACGCTATTTATATTTTAATTAATAATTACAACGATCAGGACCATCACCCTTGTAAATTTGTTAATATTTTTATGTAATACTTAATCTTATATTACAATATTTTAATCTATTAATAGGTTCATAGTGTTCTATTTTCTATGTTATATGATGGCACAAACTCTTATATAACTTCAGCTATAATTCTCTCTTCATAGTCTATGAATTGCTTTAACACTGTATTTCAGTATTCTATAAATGGCGTATTATTATAGCCCCTGCTAGGCTCCGTCTGTGTGGAATCACAATAGCCATAGTGTGACTACGAATGTTAAAACACATAAATAAATTAATAAATAAAGAAAGAAATTAACAACAATAAATAATATAATTCGATATAGTATATTACAATTCTAATAATATAATTGGCAAGAGTTCAAGGGTATTATTAATAATGCATAATGATAAATTTATCATTCTTCTTTTTCCTCCGCACATTAAATGGCTGCGACCTTAGCTGAATTTCCTTTGCTTCTTTAACTATGTAGCTGTTGAGATTTTGGCTGTTGTTAAGGACAATAACTGCTTGTCATCATGGATTTTTGTGTCATAAATCTCATGATAGTATGAAAAATCTATCACATAGATCGTGCTACCTTACCTTGTACAACGCCGCCTAACTATTTACGTACTATATATTTCTCAGATCGTTCTTCCGTCTTTCTAAACTGTTTTCTTCTTTCTGTTAAGTCTTCTACAAGGTCCGTTCAGTTTATGCCATTTTATTTACATTTAGCATTCTTGTTTTTCGATTGCGGCCGTCTAGGGACCACGTGGATTACACTCCTGATTTTCTATCATGTTTTTGTGTTAATTGAAATTGAAAGGGGGGAATCGGTGTATATCTGATTCAAATTTGCGCCTTGACGCTCTCGGCCACCAAGCCAGCTTACATTATGTATTACTAGAGAGATCCCGTCAAAACTTGACGGTAAACAACCCAGCTCCATCTTGTTTTCCCTGTAACGTTGTTTATTGTTATTGTCGTTAATTGTTTACGTAATTGTTGTTGATTTGCTCATCAATGGTAGCAAAGCTGTTGATTGTGACGCCAAAGTGGTGATGGTGACGCCATTGTGGAGAGGATTGTTTGGTTTGCCAGCGTAAGCATTTCCAATTGTAAATTAGCGCTAATTTATGAAAATAATGGACAGGAAAACTACCAAATTTGACAAATCTACAGACAAAGACCTTTCAATTAAGACCAAAATGAATGTTATAGATGCAGTAGTTTTCATCAACGAGCTATCGAAAGAATTACCTTTGCAACTAAGGCCCGTTTCAGACGCTCCGGTTTTTCGCCGTACGCCGTGTCCGGCGCCGTGCTTAGAAATAACCACAGGCGTCTATGGGCAACGATGTGAAATGAGTAGATCGCTCATGAGCTGCTTTCAGCGCCACCAACGCGTCCCCATTTGAAAGCCTCTCGGCCATTGCTTTGGTTGGCAAAAAATGGCCTTCATCGTATGTTTACGTTTGAGGTTTGCGTAGACAAACAGTAAAACTCAATGCCGATTTCTTGTCTAGCTTTAAATTGTAGTAATAGTTATATTAAAGGTTCACCATTGACCTTTCACATGTGTGTTTTTATCTTTCTGCGTCTTAGAATGTTTCTCTCATGTAAAAATCCTGGTCATCTTTTAAATCGTAGTTGGTTGATACATAAAAGATGTCGATATTCAACCATGTTACCGTCGTTTCAGTGATACCAGAATGATTGTTTAGAGGTATTTATGAAATTATTTACCGCATTTATTAAAAAGCATCTAAATTTGGGAGAGGTCGCTTAAGAAATTTCAGACTACAAGCACGATGTTGGTGGGGGGGGGGGGGGTGCCTTCTCAGCTGGCGACAAAGCGGATATATAGTAATGCCGCTTTGGCTGGCGAAGTTGTTCTGCCATAATTCTGCCAACCACAGTAATGGCGCCTACACTAACAATAGAGATTAGTTCCACTTTTCGCCGCCTTCAAATTGCCCCAAAGATGGCGGCCACATAAGCGATCTACTCATTTCATATCGTTGCCTGTGGGAGTCTTCAGACGCTACGAAAACGCCGTTGACGATTTTAAATCGTGGTCGGCCGCCATTGTCACCACGTCTCCCATTTCGATACGGCGCGGTTTTTTGCCGTTCACGGCATTAAAAGTACATAAGATAAACAAGCACATTCAGACATGACGGCTTCCGCCGTTCATACGGCCGCGGTTTTTATTGTTGGGTTAGGCCCGTTTCAGACGTTTCGGTTTTCGCCGGGTATCCGGCACGGCGCAGTTTACACAATTGAAGACACGCCGTGTACATAAATCATTGGCGCGGTTTTAAGCCGTGTTGTTCTCCACAAAGGCACCTCGGTATCCTGTAATCTCCCCTTTTCCTAGTCACCTATTGTCTTCTCCTTTTTTTTACGTAGTGACACCCAACAATAAAAACAATCGAGATGTAACCCAGCAATAAAAACCGCGGACGTTTGAACGGCGAAAGCCGTCATGTCTGAAATTGCTTGTTTATCTCATGTACTTTTAATGCCGTGAACGGCAAAAAACCGCGCGTATCGAAATGGGCGCCGTGTACAGACCAAGTCCTTTCATTTAAGAACAAAATGAATTTTATAGATGCAGTAGTTTTCATCAACGATCTGTCGAAAGGATCACCCTTGCAACTTAAATATATAGATTGATGAAAATAGGAAAGAAAATTCCACACCCTGGACTAGAACGAGGAACCTTCGGATAACCACGCCGACGCCTTAACCGATTTAGCCACTCTGCATATGGAAACATTAAGCTAATTACATGTCCTTTGATCTGGCTAGAGCAGTTACCTAGTTCGCCGGCCGGCATTATCCCTAGGGCATTTTCTTTAAACATCTGAGGCATGATGTGTAATATAAAGTACTCAAAGAACATTCAGGAATTAGGTATGTGTATTATATTTAAAGTCTTATCTTTATATAAAAAAATTCAGGGTCAGGGTGCGTCTGTAAATGTTCTAAAAACTTTTGAACCACTTATCCAATTGA
>JAHWFO010038908.1:0-11634 GCA_023313115.1 Rhysida immarginata
ATGATTTGTTTGTTTAGCTAAACCTCTCACACCACCAAAACCGGCAGCATTAGCGGGGTTAGAAAATGCATCATCCATGACCAAAATTTAAATTAAGTTATGTAAAGAACACATCTGTATTTATTTATTTATTATTTATAACAGGTATATGAGAGTTCAGTCCCACCTTTTTAGACAGTATTAGCCCCTACTCCGCTGCACACCTGTCAATTGAAACAATGTAGTTCTTAGTTGAAAATTAAAAAACAAAACAAAATATCTTGAAACAGTATTCGTTTAATTTAGAAAACTGTAAAAAGAGCTTGGAAAAAATTTGGTTACCCGAGAAAACAATAGTAAATTAGTAATTAGGTAATCCATTTGAGGTGCCAGTACCCAATCCCCTAGCCAGATTCATGGGTATATAAGCGAATCAACAGGTGTTCACTTGTAAGCCAGAATCACCTAAGTGGCTTTTGTTGAGAGCATTAGGACCCCTCTAATTTTCCACCCTGGTGCTGGTGCTAAGTAAGTAAATTATCCAGCACCAGGGGGTATATCAGAGGATTATAAAATTAATTTTATTTCAGCCTTTGGCCACACCCAAATAAAAGACCAACGCCCAAATAAAGGCCAACGCCCAATTAAAGGCCAACGCCCAATTAAAGGCCAACGCCCAATTAAAAGACCAACACCCAAAACAAAGACCAACGCCCAAATAAAAAGACCAACGCCCAAAACAGGGTATGGGGGGTCCAGTGAGTCGCCTTCTGCACGCTGATTGGCTGGATTAGGCCACGCCCACCTCATTAATATGCGACCATTTCGGGACTTTATCTACTTGTAAACACTCTCTAGATACAATTAAACAATGTAAAACTTATTGAGTCAATAAACAAGAAACACCTTCTGGACGCCTTCGAAAGCTTAGCCATTCAAAAAACAGATAAAAAATTATTACTCAACTTAGATAGGGGCCCTATTAGCGAATCACCATTGATCAAATGGGCGACGCACTTACCCAATCAGTAAAATTCAGTTGGATCTTTTTGTCTTGATTGGCTTCTGTCCATTATAAATACTCAGCATGTTTTATTCCAAGTCAGTTCTCTCAAGTTCTCTCGAGGTGCTCCTTGGCTGTTGAATGATGAAAGCAAAGCTTTCGAAAAGCACTTACTAACTCAGGTTGTATTTTTTCATTTTATTTTCGGTCTTTTTCTTTTTATGTTTGCTCAATTCCTGTTTCGTTGTGGAAAAAGAGTGTTTTTTTTGATAATGAATAAACAAAACGGCATAATATTTTAAAATTTATGTATTGCTTTAAATGATTCTCATTTACGAATTAAAAATTGTTAATTTTATTAGAGATATTAACACTTTGCAATAGCATAGACAAAAAAAAATATTTATGTATAATCTAATTTTTGTTTTTATATACAATATAATATTTTAATGCAATTCCTAAATTTTTTTTTATACATACAATAGCTGTAGCAGTTTTTTGGTCCCCCCCCCCCAGATTTTAATTCTTGATTTATGAATTTAATTGTATAAAATATTCTCAAACGAGTAAATAGCTTCAACATAAAGCTTTTAAAGACAGTACAAGAAACTGGAAGAGGAACCTTTACCTCAATTAAATTTACAGTATTTTTTAAAATACCACATAAATGCATTTTTTCATAAAACTGGGACTGAAATATTTTTTCTGCATTTTTCACAGATATTGAAAATTTGTCTTGAGGAACAACGAGATTGTGGAATTCTCTGGATTCGTTTTCGTATGCCTTAGAGCTTAAAAAAAGTTTATTTTCCCTATCAAAAGAGCAATGTGCCGAATGTTTCATTTGCTTATATCAAGAGTTTAATGAAACGCTAAATAATTCTTGTTGAAATTTCAAAAGAAATGAAACTCCTCATAGAAATTATGTAAATTTTGTTAATTGATATAAATCAATAAAGACAATGGCTACTACAATAATAACACTCGGATTTTTTTTTAGGCTAGGCTATGGCAATACTCTTTGAATTGGCTATAAAGAGTCTACTGGCCGCTAGGGATTTTCGTGCATGCGCAGTACAAAAAGGGTCAAACAGGAAAACGAGACGTTACAGACGTGTTATTCTTAGGCTATGGTGAAGGTTTTCTAAAGCGGCCCATATACTAGCGGATGCGGCCTGTGACATGCCAAAGGCCGCAGGCATTTTTCACCTCGCCTGTTGCGTTTATCACCCACACACAACAGGCCGCGTCTGTCAGTGTACAGGCCAGCTGAGTTGGCAAAGCTCCAACTTCCTGCTAATTCCAGTTTTCTTGTAGATTTCTTGGGCGTAGATGAAAATGCATTTCACTACTTTCTCAAATCACATAAATAAAATATATATATATATATATATATATAGCTATGTGCATGTGTGTTTGTGTGTGTGGCAACAATGAGCTAGCTCAATAATTCGCCAATTTTCTTTGAACTGACAACAATATCAAAATCAATATTGAAAGTATTTAAACGAAAATAAAGACTAATGTGGATAATTGTAATGTGAATCTTAATATTAATAAAAAACTCTTTAACCACAACAACACTAAGAAATAGGATAAATATCACCTGATTCTGGAAGTACTTTTCGGAAGCAATTGCCACCATCATTCAGCAGTCCAGGAGCACCTCGAAGACAACGAGAGAACTACCTGAGTCTTGGAAAATATGAGTATATATAAGGAACTACAACCAATCAGAATTCGAAAAAGAAAGACACGAAAAAATTCAATTCTTATGATTGGTTGTTTGGGTCAACCACTTGATTAAAGGTGAATCGATAATCGGACCCATATCTAAGTTAGTAGCGTATTTTTGTCTGTACGCTGGATCGCAATGCTTTCAAACGCATCCAACAGGTGTCTTTTATTTATTGATTTTATCAGTTTTACATTATGAAAATCATGGCCGTTGTCGATGGAGTGTTTGGCAACTGCGAACAAGTTACTTCTTCCAAACTTTCTATGTCTTAGGTGATCCTTGTATCTGGTTTCTATGCTTCGACGCGTCTGACCTTTGTAAACCATATCACATTGTGCACATTTAATTTCGTAAATTCCTGACTTGAGGAGCGAAGAGATCTTGTCCTTAGGGTTGGGGAAAATGTCCTTCATTTGATTGGGATTGCTGAAACAAGTGAATAACCAAATAATTTTAATGCTGAGCCCAACCCTTTGATGAGTTGCTTGTTCTAAGGTAAAGAAATAATACTGCCCTGGTTCTTGGTCTTGCCATGCGTGGTGCTGTCCTTGATAAATTTCTTTAACTTTCTTTTCCTAAAGTAAATCCATGATGGTGCGATTGTTGTAGCCATTCATAGTTGCGATTTTTTTGATGAGGGAAATTTCTTTCTTAAATCGTTCTTGGTTGAGCGGAATGTTAAGGGCTCTATCCAGCATGGAAACGAAAGTGGCAGTCTTCTGGTTCCAGGGGTGGCTAGAATCACTCGGTATGTAATTGAGGCCGTTAGAGGGCTTCCGATAAACGTCGAACTCTAAGTGATCTTGACTCCTAAAGATTAAAACGTCCAGGAAAGGCAACTTCTGGTCTCTCTCTCCAATTTCAGGGTGGACTGAACAGAGGGGAAAAAACTATTTAAGTGTTGTAGAAAAGAATTGGTATCGCACCTGTTAGTATCAAATATCGCAAATATGTCGTCAACATATCGAAACCAACAGTCAGGGAAATAGAAATTCGACGTTCTGAGGATATCCTCAAAACTTTTTATGAAAACCTCAGCCAAGATAGGGCTGAGGCACGATCCCATAGGAGTGCTTTCCGTCATTTTGTAAACTTTATCCTGGAAGCTAAAAATATTATTATCGATACATAGTCTAATAAGTTTTAAGCATTCAGTCTGGATATTAGAAGGCACCTTGTTTTTGCACATGATGTTTTCCAAGAACTGAACTGTTTCTGGGAGAGGAATGCTTGGGAATAATGATACTATATCGAACGAAACTAATATTTCACCATCTTTGATTGTCCTATGTTTTATTTTATTAACAAGATCGACGCTGTTGGTGACCTAGTTGTCAAAATCCGACAGTTTCAAAGTTTTTAAATATTTTGCCAAAAACTTAGAAATTCGTTAATTTGGAGAGTCAATATTGGAGACTATCGGGCGCATTTTATTCCCTGGTTTGTGAATTTTCGGTAAGCAATACAATCGCGATAAAGTGGGGTTACTAATGACCAGTGACGAAGCCAACTTCATGGGGATAAGATTAGGGCTAGTTTTTATCGCTTCTTTAACATTATCACTTAAAGTACGTAAAGGGTTCTTATTAATTATCATAAAAGGTCCTTCGGATATAAGAGCCTCTACTCTCTGATAATAGTCATCTTTTTTGAGAATGACTGTGGTATTTCCCGTATCACTTTTTAGATAAAAACACTCTTTTCCGTTTAAGTTTCTAATCGTGGCGTTAATCTTATTACAATTATCTATGGAAAATATAGTTCTTCCAGTTATGATCCAAAATTTGGGAACATTGCTCTCTAAGAGCTTTCTTCCGTGATTCCGGTAAGCATTTGATGCAGCCTTCCAAACATCCAACTAATTCTTGAATGTCCTTTCGTTTATTACTGATGGCGAATTTCAAGTCTTTTGAAAGGAGTTCCAATTCTTCGTTGCTAAAGTCTAAATCTGTATGATTAACCACATTATTTAGAGTGTTCTTATCTGTAGGTTTGACAATGGGTTTTTGATTTTTGATAATCAAATTGAGTTTTTTCCCCAATTTAGACCTTTTTACGTCCATTTTGGCTTGGTTCACCCAGTTTACTTTCCATAAAAACTTGTCCCAATCTTTTGCACATAAGCGGTTACTTAGGAGTAAATGGAAATCATAAGCTTTGGCTTCAGCAATGGATAATTTATAATTCAAAAAACCTATCTCCATTATGAGCCTTTGGCGTTTAACCGAAAATAACATCTTTTTTAAACAAACATCCTTGGAATTTTTAAACGTGATACTATCAATAAACTTGGGAAACACCCTATGGTACTTGCATTGGTTTAAGAAACAAATATCAGCCTTAATTGAATTGATTCTTAAGTTAAGTCTAAAGAAATAATTCCGTTCCTTCTTATACATAGAAGCCTGAGTAGCCATAGTTAAACGAAAATAAAAATTTATAACGAAAATAACGAAAATATAAACGAAAGTTATAATAGTTTATGATAATTAATAGTAACCCTTTATGTACTTTAAGTGATAATGTTAAAGAAGCGATAAAAACTAGCCCTAATCTTATCCCCATGAAGTTGGCTTCGTCACTGGTCATTAGTAACCCCACTTTATCGCGATTGTATTGCTTACCGAAAATTCACAAACCAGGGAATAAAATGCGCCCGATAGTCTCCAATATTGACTCTCCAACATACCGAATTTCTAAGTTTTTGGCAAAATATTTAAAAACTTTGAAACTGTCGGATTTTGACAGCTCGGTCACCAACAGCGTCGATCTTGTTAATAAAATAAAACATAGGACAATCAAAGATGGAGAAATATTAGTTTCGTTCGATATAGTATCATTATTCCCAAGCATTCCTCTCCCAGAAACAGTTCAGTTCTTGGAAAACATCATGTGCAAAAACAAGGTGACTTCTAATATCCAGACGGAATGCTTAAAACTTATTAGACTATGTATCGATAATAATATTTTTAGCTTCCAGGATAAAGTTTACAAAATGACGGAAAGCACTCCTATGGGATCGTGCCTCAGCCCTATCTTGGCTGAGGTTTTCATAAAAAGTTTTGAGGATATCCTCAGAACGTCGAATTTCTATTTCCCTGACTGTTGGTTTCGATATGTTGATGACATATTTGCGATATTTGATACTAACAGGTGTGATACCAATTCTTTTCTACAACACTTAAATAGTTTTTTCCCCTCTGTTCAGTTCACCCTGGAATTGGAGAGAGACCAGAAGTTGCCTTTCCTGGACGTTTTAATCTTTAGGAGTCAAGATCACTTAGAGTTCGACGTTTACCAGAAGCCCTCTAACGGCCTCAATTACATTCCGAGTGATTCTAGCCACCCCTCCAACCAGAAGACTGCCACTTTTGTTTCCATGCTGGATAGAGCCCTTAACATTCCGCTCAACCAAGAACGATTTAAGAAAGAAATTTCCCTCATCAAAAAAATCACAACTATGAATGGCTACAACAATCGCACCATCATGGATTTACTTTAGTTCAAGAAATTTATCAAGGACAGCACCACGCATGGCAAGACCAAGAACCAGGGCAGTATTATTTCTTTACCTTATAACAAGCAACTCATCAAAGGGTTGGGCTCAGCATTAAAATCATTTGGTTATTCAATTTGTTTCAGCAATCCCAATCAAATGAAGGACGTTTTCCCCAACCCTAAGGACAAGATCTCTTCGCTCCTCAAGTCAGGAATTTACGAAATTAAATGTGCACAATGTGATATGGTTTACAAAGGTCAGACGCGTCGAAGCATAGAAACCAGATACAAGGATCACCTAAGACATAGAAAGTTTGGAAGAAGTAACTTGTCCGCAGTTGCCAAACAGTCCATTGACACCGGCCATGATTTTCATAATGTAAAACTGATAAAATCAATAAATAAAAGACACCTGTTGGATGCGTTCGAAAGCATTGCGATCCAGGGTAAAGACAAAAATACGCTACTAAACTTAAGATATGGGTCCGATTATCGATTCACCTTCAATCAAGTGGTTGACCCAAACAACCAATCATAAGAATTGACTTTTTTCGTGTCTTTCTTTATCGAATTCTGATTGGTTGTAGTTCCTTATATATACTCATATTTTCCAAGACTCAGGTAGTTCTCTCGTTGTCTTCGAGGTGCTCCTGGACTGCTGAATGATGGTAGCAATTGCTTCCGAAAAGTACTTCCAGAATCAGGTTGTATTTATCCTATTTCTTAGTGTTGTTGTGGTTAAAGAGTTTTTTATTAATATTAAGATTCATTGAAAGTATTGTTAAAATCAAATAAAAATTAAAATAAAATTAAATAAGGGTCATAATTTTACCAAGAATTTTAGCACTTACTTTCTCAAGTAATCCATATTTCAATTATTGAATGTACACATTTATTGGAGTAATAATTTCATAGAGGGTGTGGGTAAATTCAAGTAAACAAGAACTTTACTTTTTAAATGGGTTGAATTAATCTATAATTAAAAAAAATAGGCAGTCCAAAAAAAAGTAGCTTACTCTCTTTCAATTATCGCTGATGTCGCTCACTGATAGAATCAAATTTACTGAAACAAGTCAGTTCAAATTGAGTATTTCGTTCTAAAGATTTTTATTTACAATCAAGTAAACACTAATTAAACCAATGGGAATTAATGAAGAGGAAATGAAGAGTTTTTTAGTTTTAGGGATTTTTTTTTTAGTTTACATAAAAATGAACGTTTATTAAATACTCCCTCTGTCCAAAAATATAGACGAAAATAATATTGAATACTCCCTCTCCTTTTACCATACCAAAATAATATTGAAATGCATGCCATATTTTCGGATCGATGCGGTATATGATGTTGAGACTTTATAATATCATCCGCCTCCATTGTTTAAATAAATTCGTCTTGAACTTTTATTTGATATTGAACTGCCGCAATCTTCCAAGTAAATATATATTTAATTCTTATGGTGATGTAATTATGAAAAATTTTTTTCACGCGTTAAATTTGAATATTTAATTATAATCTGAGTCTTTAATGAAATTATGCAAGGTATTACGTCATGGTCTGTATCTATTTATTAATTCAAAACAATGGCAATACGAGGCCCTATCCGACATTCAAATGTTTATCGACATTCAATTACCATTTATTATAAATTTTAAATTTTTAAAATTAAATTTATAAAATAAATAAATTATTTAGACATATTTAGATTAAAACCGGATCCAAGCATTTTATGGGAAAATTTCTACACAGTTTATTGATAAAGCTTGCATTTTAATAAAAATATTAAAAAAAATTCTAATCTAGCCTAAAAAATGTCTTCCGATTGTAAAATACAAAAAAAAAAAAAAAGAGTAATTACAATAAATTAAATATAAGTTTATCGATAAATGAACTCGAAGGAATTATAAGTTTATCTATAAATAAACTAAAAATTAAAACTTAAAATAAAACAGTTTCTAATCAACAGGAAGGAATTATAATTTCTATCTATAAATGAACTAAAAAAGAAAAATTTAAAGCAAATAAATAGTTTTTAATCAACGCGAAGGAATTTTAACTTATCTACAAATGAAGCATAACAAAAATTTAAACTTTTTAATTAACAAATTAATTTTTTAAGGATCATAAAAGAATTATAACTTAATCTAAAAGTAAACTAATAAATTAAAATTCAAAAATAAATTAATATTTTTTTATATGGATGCAAAAGAATTTCACGTGTAGAACTGGTGAACAACTACAAAAATGATAGTGATATTAGATACTATAATGTGGATAATTGGCCTTTCAACCCCACAGATTGACAGGCCACGCCTGTCTGATCCGCTAGAAAATCCAACTCGACGGAAAGGCCAAATCCAGCCTGTGACGGATCAGACCTCTCATCTGTCGACCCCATACACTGATGGATTTACCACGGACACGGCTTGTGGCCTGTCACAGGCCGCGTCCGCCAGTGTATGGGCCACTTTAGTGTTCTCAGATATAAAGCGTTTTTCCGCTTTATCATAATCAGAAACGCACAAGGTATAAAGAATACAGGTAGCACCGTCCGAGAAGAAAAGTGACTGTCGCCCCATCTGGTGTTGGTAATTAAAATATTGCCAGCTTCATGACATCACAAGGACCAATGGTTAAAAAGTATTATGGGGAATAGTGCTTTTACGAGGCAAAAAACCACCATGCACAATTCCCACTTACAATTATATAAAATTTAATACAAAAGATAAAAATGTTTACTTTTTCCATTTTCCCCAAAGATTCAAATTTAATTAAAAAATGGTTAATATCATGCAAATTGGATAAAAATATTTCTATCACAACAGCAGCGACTTGCTCTAACCATTTTCAAGATGACGATTATGAAAACAATAAATTCGTATATCCTCTTAGCTAACTAACATTTACCACTAAATCATGGGATATTAAGGATTCTTTAGGTTAGGTTAAAATAAAGATCATCAGTTGTAAATTTTGTGCCCGTTCTGTTTAATTATTTTGTGCACGATTAACCATAACCCGAAAAGTGTAAGTTTAATTCTTTGCTGATACTGCCATCATGGCATGGGCGCACCAGCAATCTCACATTTTCACTAGTTTGCCGAATGCATTTACAATACTAGCCAATTTGCTCTTACATTCACTTGTAACAAGAACGGAAGAACATTCACTTATTGCACCCCCTCTCCTATTCATCAGTTCTTGCTTTTAGTTATCGAACCATTTTAAAGACGACGATCATGAAAACAATGAGTGCGTATACTCTCTGATTGAATTCGTATAGCCTCCTACCTCAGAATCGCAGATTTCATTAGACGTGGTCTTCGATTCATGAGTTGACATAGGCCTACATATTTGTTTTCATAATCATCATCTTTAAACTGGTTAGAGCAAATCACTGCAGTTGTGGTACAAATATTTTTATCCAATTTGCAGGATATTAACCATTTTTTAATTAAATTTGAATCTTTGGGGAAAATGGAAAAAGTAAACATTTTTATCTTTTGTATTAAATTTTATATAACTCTAAGTGGGAATTGTGCATGATGGTTTTTTGCTGCGTAAAAGCACTATTCCCCATAATAATTTTTAACCATTGGTCCTTGTGATGTCATGAAGCTGGCATATTCCAATTACCAACACCAGATGGGGCGACAGTCACTTTTCCTCTCGGACAATGCTACCTGTATTCTTTATATCTTGGAAACGCATCAGTAATCCAAGGATGCCTAATAAGGGTTGGCTTGTGTGGAAGAATTGACCTTGGTTTAATGGGAAATATTGCTCCCATCCGAAACTAATATGAACAATAAAACCTACAAATAAATGATCTAAGTTGGTTTATGGGATCAGAAGATGGTCCCAATTGGTTAGACTTAAATAGGAACGAAAAACTGAAATGCGATTTTCCGTAATCAGCCTAAAAGAATGGAGGAACCTGGTTTAGTGGAACCATTTTGGTCCATTGGAACTTTCCATGCTAATATATCGAACAATTTGGAATTATATGTCATGAATGTTCACAGGTGGCAATGGTAAGAAACTATAGGATAAATTATTAATAGGGGGAAATGATTACTCATACTAATGTTTAGGGGGCTACTAAATAAAGGTGCACTCATTGTCGAATAACAGCTATCAATCGAGAAGTACGGTATGATATTACTATTAAAACTTAGAATATTTTATTTATTTGGTTTATTTGAAAGTGGAGAACATGAAAAGAACATAATTATGGGAAACAATAAAATTCCACTGCAAAAAATGACATTTTTGTTTTCTGTTGGTACTCTTTATTATATTTCATTGTAGTTTTTTTGGCACTTTGGCAAAAGCTTGAAAGTGTAACACTGATAGTCTGAGAAAATATTCACTTGCAATACTGTTATTAAGAGATTTGTCCATATCTAATTTACCTTGTGCTTCAGTTTTGTTTTTTGCCAGATAGACAAGTTGCAGAAAGGCTTTTCACAGCAGATAGGAGGGTCAGGTATGTTTTGACGCGGGCGTTTCGGTGCCAGTTCAAAAAGCCCAGTTTTGAAATGGTTTCCATGCAGAACCAATTCAAACTAGGTGGGGGAGGGGGAAGGAATGCTCTTGTGACGAAATCTAATTTGCGCTTGTTTTATATGTACTATAGATTTTTCAATTTCAATTTTATTTGTTTTAAGTGTGAATGAAAACAGTTGAAAATAAACCTTTAACAACGAACACACTAAAAAAAATAAATAAATAAAATAAAATAAGACAGGAAATTTGAAAATGGATACAAGTAATCATTAACGGAGGTAAATAGAACATAAGAAACTAAACCAAAGACAAAGCATATAAGAGGTAATCAATTCATACAGTTAGAATAAAAAATCGGGTAGGGTAAAAAACGTCGACAGAAAAAACGTTGATGGAAAAAATGTGCCCAGAAATAACGTCGATGGAAAAAATGACGACGGGTAAAATGGTACAACGGCACCAAACAGAAAAAATGTCGACGCCTATTAAATATCAAATATCATTAAAATACAAAACGAAAAAAATGAAAAACAAAATGACAAATAATCAATAGTTTTATTTCAATTTTAAAAAATAAAATATAATAATAAACACACAGAATTTTAAAATCTGATGACACGGCCGGCTCCTGACAGGACCTCCTCTATGGATTTTAAACCCTCTGCATACGGCGGGCTGACATTCTTCAGTCGTCTGTGTAAATTCATACAAGCTCGTTTCTCTTTTTGGGGTGGGGGCTGTCCCACGGCTTATTGAGTTAAAGCTGTTGACGAAGCGGCACAAACAATCTGAAGAGAATGGATAGCTTTCCAGATGATCGGATGATGATGGCCAAGAACACGGGAATACTTATTATTCCAAGATTCCGAATGGTTATTTGTTCGGTGGCCATCATTCAGAGTCGCCAATGCA
>JAHWFO010038909.1:0-11598 GCA_023313115.1 Rhysida immarginata
GTGTTATAATGCATCAAGGAAAGACAATTTTGTTACCTCAATGGAAGAGCCAAGAAATGGTGGCCACATATTTCTGATTTATGCCACATATTGGAACGGCAGACAGAGGTACCAGTCTTTGCTGTAGGGCGAAATTAGACAAAGGGGTTGTAGTTTGTAAGAAAAATAATAATTGCCACCATTCGTTTCAGAAGTTGGTTGAAGAGTTCCAGGACGTGTTTCGAGAGGAGCTGCCCAAAGGATAGTCACCCCCTAGAACCATCATCATGAGATTTTCCTGGAAGAGACGTTCATGGCGTTCAATTTGGCACTGTAATATTTATCAAAGGATGAGGAGGAGGATTTGGAGCGAACTGCGACTAAGCCGCTGAGTAATCACCTTATCAAACCCTCAACGTTGTCATTTTCATCCCCTGTACTATTCCTGGTCAAGAAGGATGGACATGCTTCGTATGTGTGTAGATTACCGTAAGTTAAACTAAATGACTTACGATAATAATTACTCCATACTTAGAACTGATGCTCTATTTGATAAACTCAAAGCGGCTAGGTACTTTACGAAGCTGGATATCCTTCAAGCTTAACATCATATTAGGGTGAAGCCAGCACACACGAAATTCACTTCGTTTAAGACTCCCTTACATTCCTACGAATTTATGGTAATGCCTTTCGGCCTTAAGGGAGCAGCTTCAACCTTTACAAAGGCTATGAATAAAGGTCTTGTGGGGCCTACTGAATAAAGAAGCTGTTGGTATTTCGATGACGTGCTGGTATTCAACCCTGTCCATTCTGCATAAAAGAACGCGGAGGGTTTTGGAGAGACTAAGTCAGCTTAGTTTTTTTTTGTTTTTTAAAGTAAATGCGTTTTAGGAGTTGCGAAGATAAGCTATTTAGGCTTTCAATTCTCAGCGAAGGGGAAAGGATGTCAAAAGCGGCTTACACGTGCCATCAAACAATGGCCCCGACCAGGCACAGTCAGACAGCTAAGAGCCCATTTAATTTTATACAGAGGGTGGGCGGAAATGAAATGAAACAAATGTAAATATGTCTTGCTTGTGATGTAACGTCCACCAATGGTAACGGATATGTAAATTACATTCGTCTATATAAGAAGATTCAGACGTGTTAGGTTCAGCAGTCAGGAGGATAATGCCGCGCACTAAAGTGTCAGACATTGTGAGGGAACGTGTTTTGGAACTTTTACAGCTGAAATGGTCCACACCAATGATAATTCGTGAGCTTAAACATTATAACGATAATGTAAGTGCAAGTATCACCTCTAGAATTAGAAAAGAAAAGAAGGAAGTGGCTCACTCACAGCCGAAGAGGAAAACGACTCGTCGTATGGCGGGACGTCCAAGGACTGTGTCAAGGGACGAGTTAAAGAAACTCAAAAGAATGCTAGAAAGTGAGAACCCACCAAGTCAGCGTGAAATGAGCCGCAAGTTGGGACTCCCGAGATCGACTGTGCGATACCATATTTCAAATAAATTTACTATGATGCTTAGGAGAGAGAGAAAAGTCCATGGCCTAACGGAGGCCAACATTGCAAAGAGGCGTCAAAGAAGTTGGCCGCTGTACAAATTTCTGCAGAAAAATTTGAGACATGTTGTTGCGACTGAGGAAGCATGGTTCTATTTATCATCCTGCAATGGTAAACGGTGTGTTTACTACCAAACGAGAAGCGCACGTCATATGCGAACATGTGTGACCAGAAAGCCGACACATTCACTTGGTTTTATGGTATGGGCTGGAGTCTCTTATCATGGGAAGACACGTCTACGCATTATTGTCCAGGAGCAAAGGTAAATTCAAAGTATTATATCCGCAACGTTTTGCAACCGCTTCTGCGATGTGTTGCGCCTAAACTTGTGCTGTTATCCTGCATCAGGATTCAGCACCTGCTCATGCCTCTCTCAAGACCATTGACTTCTTGAAGACCCAGCAAACTCGGTTCATATCACCTGAAATGTGGATGCCGCAGTCGCCCGGCATGGCCCTTTTGGATTATTTCGTATGGGGATACCTGAAGCAGCAATTATGGAAGCGGAAAGTTACTACTGTCAGTGGCCTTAAAAAGGCATTAAAACAGGAGTGGCAGCGTTTGCCTCAACATCTGATCCAAAAAGGTTGGATACTTGACCAAAGCGTTGCAGACAAGTGTATTATAATCAAGGAAAGCAAATTGAACAGTTTGATTAATGTAGCACAAGAAATAAACCTATTGTAAATTATCAAATGTGTTTCACTTCATTTCCGCCCACCCTCTGTAGAGCCTTCATAAAACGTTACCCAGAAGTGTTAGCTCCATTATTCAATTTGTTGCATAAAGGCAAGCTATTTAGGAGGGGCAGTTGCCAAGATAAAGCATTTACGGCATTAAAAAGTGCTTCACAAGTCTTCCTACCTGAAAAGTTTTGACGAGAAGCGTACGTTACACATATTGTGTGACGCTTCCAAGGAAGTGATAGGAGTGGTGACACTCCAACAGCATGGAGACAGGTCAATGCCTATAGCGTTTGAGTGTAGGAGAATCAGGCCTGACGAACGCAATCAGTCAGTCTATGTGAAGGAATTGTTGGCTGTAGATCACGTAGATATTATTGGAGGTAGCTCATTGAAGACACTACCTCCAACAAGTCCGGTCGTTTATTTATTCTGATAATCAAGAAGTGACGAGATTGCTGACACAGCCGCGCCTAACGCATTTGCAAGCTCTAGTAAGTGCATTACTTGTTAGAATTTAGGGTGTCACTAATCTACATCAGATTTAAGAATTATTTTAAAGCAGATGTGCTAACCAGGTACTTCTCCAAGGAAGAGAGTTCTCAACCAATTATAAACACTAATCAAACGAAGGAGGGGGTGAGTGTGTCACAAAGGATTGCGAAATTAACGTGTTCCAGTAATTCTAGCAGACGACATCTCCTAGAAAATAATGTTGGAGTTTGTTTGGCGCCATCCCTTGAGAGTAACAAGCGTAATATTAATGAGTTAAAAGATATGAACGCGTCAGAGGAGGTGCGTAGTCAGAAGAGGCGGAGGCGGCATAGAAAAAAGCACAATGGAAAGCTGCGTGGCGGGAGGTTTTAAATAAGAAGAAAGTGACAAGGAGCAATACAGTAAGGTCGCCTGACAAAAGGCTTCTCAATTTTCCGAGCTGTGGAAAGGAACGTTCGTCAAATTCTGCTACAAACCAGGAGAGAGGAGATGAGAATCTCCATGCAATAAGGCATCCCATCAAGGCAGCCAAGCACCACAATGAGCATGCAGCCACGAGTGCATTGTGTGATTCTATTGCTTATTCTCCTCTCCCTGTAGTTTCTGAGACAGAACTTTCCAGGACAAGCAGTGCTCACGCCTTCTCCGTGCCTTCTGCCGAGGTGAAATCTTCTCGCCCAGAGTGGGAACCAGGACTTCAATTGAATACGTCGCCACTTTTGCCTCACCCCGGAGCCGCCTTCCAAAGCAACTTCTTCTCTCGTTATGTTGCAGAATCATTGGTCGACGTGTACGACATAGAAGTGTGGGGCCGCCACGCATGTTTTGCTTTCCTGGAAGAAGCTTGTTTCTCCATCAAGGAGCGAGTATTAGGAGTATTCCCCAGGATGATTTCAGCATATATGCAGCAGAGCCTCAACGCCTTCGCTCCTTATGACATGTAAGCCAGTTTCTGTTAGCCTTCTTTAATTGGTACTGTCTAAGTCGTTTATTTTGCTCTCTGAATTTTCCGCTCATGCTACGCGATGTTTTCTCAATTTTAGCTAACGTTAGACTGTTTGGCGCCAGAATTTAAAGAACTCTTTTTGAAGTCTAGCGAATCCTCTCGCTACTGCTCGTCACATTTTTATGCCATAACTTTTGATAGGATTGACCTAGAGGCTTGAAATTTTCTACACACTTAGGCCCTACAAACTTTGACGGGAGGTAAAGAATATCGCGCTGAACGATATTCACCTGACTTTCCCTTTAGCAGCTTATGTTCTTCCAACAACTGTTTCATGGTAATTTTTCGGAAGTTTTCGCCGAGTCGAGAACATCTATATTGGAGGTGAGAGCTGAAAAGTGGTGCTAACACTCCAGTAAACAGCAGAGTACGGTGCGAAAAATATAGCGAGTCCTCTTGGGTGGTCCGGGGCCCCTCAGGGGCCACTTGTAAGAATTTCATGATTCCTTTTTTATCTTTTGAACAAAGAGGGCTAAAATACTGAATTTCGTAAATTTGTAGTGCGGTTTTAAAAAAATAAAACCAATATACAAAAAAGTGATATAAGCTTCTAGGGCCCTGCTGGAGCCCGAGGCCCCAAAAACAATTGAAGCTATAACATTTGAACTGAACGACCTAGGAACCAGAAATTTTGTATATTCATAATGTGGTACTAAAAAAATATTGCAAATATACAAAAAAGGTAATATAGGCCCCAGCACATCCCTACAGGCCCCAAACACAAGCAAAGCTACAACTTTTAAAAAAAAGTTCTAGAAATTTGAAATTTTGTTTATTTATAGAAAAGTACTTAAAAATTTAGCTAATATACACAAAAAACTGGTATAAGGCCCTTGGGTCTCGACAGCGGCCTGAGCCCCCAGTCACAAATCAAGCTATAACTTATGAACCGGAAGTCCAGAAATCTGAATTCTTGCATATTTATCGTGTGTTACTTAAAATTTTAGCTCTTATACACTAAAACTTATATAGTCCTCTGAGGCCCTGGCAGGGGTCCCAAACACAAACCGAACTATGTTTGAACGAAACGGCTTAGAAATCTGAAAATTTGTACACTGATAGTAGTTTACTAAAAAATTTAGCTAATATACACGAAAAAATGGGGGTTATAATGCCCTTAGGTCTCCACAGGGGCCATGAAGCCCAAATCACAAATAAGGTCTAACATTTGAATAATAAAAAGGCTTAAGAACTTGAAGTTTTATATTTTACAGTGCATTACTTAAAAATAATAGACAATATACAAGAAGACTGGTATAGGCCTCCGGGCCCCTGGCGGCTTCAAATGCAATTGAAGCTATAGTGCCTACGGTCCTGAAATTTTGTTTAATCATAGTGTGGTATTTAAAAATTTAGCTAATAAATATTAAAAACTAGCAAAGGTACCCGGCATTGCCCGGGATAATTACACTTGGATGTAAACAGAACAATCTCAAAAAATTAAATTAAATTTTGCAATATCTTAAAAATAAACACATGAAAATGCTTAGAATTAATACAGTAAAAATTCTTAATGAAAATTAGAAAAAAATCTTTTTAAAGGCTCACAATGGCTGGACCTCTCCAAGGATGCCACTGCTAGTCTAAATAATTTCTTACTCACGTAATCTTACCTCAGATGTATACTTAGTGTTGTTGCAATTTCCACTCTTCTCTCGATGTGTTGAAGTAAAACTTGGGCATTCATCACGTTGTACAGTCTAGCGGTTGCCGATTTTTCTATTTACTTGCTTCCCATTTGCTCAATACAACACAGAGCTAAAGGAGTGCTTCCTCTGTCGTCTTTCCACTCTTTCTCAATAGTCTGCTAACTCTCCATTACCTCCAGTTACTGGTCATTTTTAAAGATTTTCAAGAAATTGTTAAGTACTAAGAACTCTCTTTTCTAAGAAAAGCCTGAATAACAGGAATTCTATGCATTGTTACAAATTGAAACTTATCCATATTACATCATCATTTTATGTTCATTGTTATAATTCTTGGAAAGATTGCTTTAACATTACATCATCATTCTGTGCTCATTGTTATTGGTGAATTGCGCGTTGATACCATTGTTGATGCGAACACAATGGGCCTATTGTTGCACAAACTTTGCCTTGCATTGTTTGTCATGAGATATATATTGTTGGTTCATGCAATGTGTTTGTGAATTGCGTGCTGATACCATTGTTGATACCTATTGTTGTACAAACTTTGCCTTGAATTGTTGGTCATGAGATATTTCTCATTAATATGCCTTGCTATAACCATGAATATCGATTTTTTATCGATATTTATTATTTTTCCGAAATCTGAGGTAGACAGTGACCTTCCTCATGCTTTGAAGGTCATGTATGCGAAATTTTATCAAGATCGGAATAAAACTGTAGATTTGTATAAAAAACATACAAACAGACCCACCCACCCACACACAAACATCCTTCTTTATATATATAGAAGAAAGATTCTATAAGTCTCTTGGCAGGGGCCTAGCGGTTTCAATCTCAAATCAAGCTATAAATTTAAAACCAGAAGTCCAGGAACCTGAAATGTTTTATATTTATATTGTGTTGCTTAAAATTTTAGCTATTATCTACTAAAATTGATATACTCCTCTGACGCCTCAGCAGGGGCCACGAGGCTCCAAATACAAATCAAGCTGTGACTTCTGTACGATAAGGCCTAAGAACCTGAAATTTTGTATTTGTGCCCCTCCAATTATTATAGTCACGAGCCACTACTGCTCATAACGTTTTGATGCTAAAATCCTCAGGGATGCAAACGCATAGCGTCGCCAGTATCCAGGGATTGCAGTGGTACATTTGACAATTTCTGAAGAACCATTAAGTTCCTATCCTCATTGATTTTGTCCAGGACGTCAGGCAGAAGGTCCGTTCGATGTATTTCAGCCCAGGCATATTTGCAGCATGAAGACATTTAGTATTGCGTAGTATGTTTAAATGCGATAAGCCGATATTCGGCGTTAATGTGTAAAAGTTTACTTTTTGACACCATTCTAAAAGGATTCTTTCGCGATGCGACGTTTGTCGTTAAGTTGTAAATCCAATTGTTGATGATTTCCATTGCTTTTTTTAGAAGTTTAATTATTAACAAATTGTTATTGTAGTGTACTTTCCTGAGCAGGGGCGCCATTGTTTATTCTGTGATTGAATTTTTCATATCAGTGAATAAAAATTGTTAAGTTTAATAAAGCGTATGTTCTCTGTGTCTCGTTGAATACGAGGTTAATTCCACTGTGCCTACTCCTTATCCTGTGTGTAAGGGTTCTTAAAGTCCATTAAAAATAGAATAGACATGGTCCACTCTGTATGTCTTTGTCTTAATAAATGAAATTGGGTTCAAAACTTTAAAAATTCCACAATTTCAGAGCTTTATCTCCTAAGCATTTGGATCATTTGAAAAAACACCAAGAATAAATCATTTCTCGAATATTTTGTACAATCTGAATATACCATTAAGAATAAGGGTTCCTATTTAAGATTTCAAAATTACCCCCCCCCCTCACAGGGGGAAGGGGTGCTAATTTTTTGACTAATGAATTTCTCGCGCGAAGTAACTCACTTTTGATTTTGGAGATTTTTTCCATATAATGCTTTGTTTTCGAGATATTTTGAACCTAGTTAGAATATTTATATATACAGGTTGTCATGCGATAAACGTTACCGATCAAGAGTCGTGGCGTGCTTTAGCTTCTGAGATTCAGGTAATCAGCATCATCGTAGCTTTGTCAATCGGAGGGAATCACGTGGGAGACAGAGCCTGACGGATGTGTAAGAAGGGGACGGTAACGAGCGATGAAGACTTATGCTACGGCAAAGCATATGGTTCAGCGGAGGAGGATAAATTGAAGAATTCCAATGGCAGAGATTCAAGCTGAATTAGCACGCAGCTGTCCATGTCTTTGAAAGCAATGCCCGTCTCGGAGTCGGACTCACTCATCACGGAGGTAAAAAAAAAAAATCTCGAAAAAGTCTCAATGTCACCAGTGGCGGCAGCTGGACGAGGTCTTTTGAAAACGAAAGATAACGTCGATAATTCTGTATCTGTTAGTACTCATAAGGCACCGTTCTACGTGAATGCTTCGCTAACGATGGCAGACAAGGAAAGATGCCATGCCGACGACTGTCATCTCGGTATTACATATGAGAGCTCCCCATCAGAAGATTGTGTTCGATGAGACAATGATAGTGGACGAAGCTCTGGGGCTTGGAACTGCCGTTGTCTTCTGCCTTTATTGTAAGGTATGCTTTAGATCTCTTAGGACAAATAGTGTGCTAAAATGTAAGTATTTGTGTGCAACTTTTACGGAGCTGAATCTCGTTAAAGTGAAAACCACCTTCTGCTCTGGATATTCCCATTCCTCTGTAGCTATTACTATAAGGGAGGAACAGGGAGAATTTTCTCGCAGCCTTCGGTTGCTTTACCGCTTTAAATCCTAAATCTGCTTGCTTTTATTACAAATTTACTTGGATTTAAACAGTAAGTGCAGTGGAAATCTACCCAACAGAAGTACAATACCGACCACGAAATATTCCACACCTCACTTGCACGGAGAGAATGATCGATTAACTCTTCCTGTTATATTTCTCTAATAGCTAAAGCTCTGATGTTTCTAAAAACTGATTGATCTATTCTTGAGTTAGGGAGGAAGGTACTACTACGAAAAGTCGGAGCCACTTTGTAATGGGGTGTTTGGTGAATATTCTGGTGAGTGAAAACTTTCTTCAATGAGGTTGCATCATAAAATCAATTTCGAAATTAATACACCTTGAAATAGATTGTACAAAAAACAGTAAATTAAAAAAATCATTTGGAAAATGATAGTTTTAAATCCGCATGCCGATTAAAGGAACGACATTGTCACTCATTTTAACCAAGAGGTGTTTGTATGTATGCTAGTGCGTTGCTTTGTGGGACGTAGACAATTTGAAACTCTACTACCTTATGAAATAAATTTCTTATAGTTCTCTATGAAACGAAAAAAAAGTGAATATGCTATATAAAACTTGACTTTAAAATCGTTATCCTTTCGCTTGGATACAGAAGCTATTATTTTCCAAATCTTACGACGCGGACAACTGAATAAGTTCTAGGAGTGAGCAATCAGTCAACATTTCCGATAGCGCAATATTGAGGTGGGGAATATTTCGTAATCGGTATAGTACCACAGAAAGAATAAGGGAAATAATAAATATTTATTTAATGCTTACAGAAAAATAATTGTAATTGAAAAACACAATTGCCCAACCCCTAGGCAAGGTTAAATCCAGGAAATAAAAAGAAATCAATATTCGCTTAGAGAAAGCAATAAGTATTCTCGGAAAACAATTAACACTTATGGACTAGCACGTATCCATTATACAGCTGCTATCTTTAAAATTTGCACTTATCAAATCGTGACAAATGGAGCATGTTAAATTTTTTGCGCCGCCAGGTTTTGGCAGTGTGCAAGAATTTGGATTTACCCACTTTCTGTCTTCAGAAATCCGGCTTTTAGTGACAACTCGTCGTTGAATCATGGGAATAAGCTTATTTGAAATAATTCTTTTTTATGTTTCTATATAATTATCCTTTTAAACCGAAATAAAGAAAATAAAAGTGAAGTATAAAAAATAAATAAAAAAGATCCAATAATTTTTAGTCTCTCAATTGAATCTATTTATCATAGTAGTAACAGGTCTCATTCTTGGAACTTTTATGATGTCACATAAGCAGTAAATATGATAAGAGATTATATCATAAAAGTTCCAAAGTGATCGCCACGTCATGGTTTGTTAATGGGGCAATCTCGAAAAACTCATTCCCTAGGTGGCGCCGCTCTACTCTACGCTTCCGGTTTACAGGCATAATGGCAGACTACAGTAAACTAACTGTTGTGGCGTTAAAAATAGAGTTAAAAAGAAGTGGTGCTTCACCAAAAAGACGCAAAAAGGATTTAAGTGAGAGATAGAATAACTTAAATATTATTTAATAATAATATTATTTCTAAATTGAAGAGGTGAAAAGAAGCAATAGATCCAAGAGAATTTATTTATATATTGCGAGAGCTAAGTTGCTTTCTTCAGCATATCAATTCTAAATTTCTGTTAAAGCTGTATAAATTTATTTCAAATTGGAAGCCTATATAGAAATTTTGATTTTTCTTCTAATGATGTAATCATCTCAGAGAAAGTTTTAATTGATTGGCCTTCATCAGGTTTTAGACAGTAAAAGAAGATTGTAGTGATAAATTTCCAAGCTTAGATGTGGACCATATTACTGCTTATTTTAATTATCATCAACAAAAGAATTGAACGTAAATACCAAAGCAATTCATAAGGGGCAACATGATGGAATCTCTGAATGTTGAATCTCTGAGCTACTTAGCTGACAGTACTTTTTTTTTATTTATCTGACATAGCCAGAGCCAGCAAATGTACACTTCTAAAACTTGTTTATTTCTATGAAAAAGTGTATCGTCCATTTCTAAGCAAAAAAACTGTATTTGGTATAACAAGTTTACATCGTTAATAGAAATTGTTAACAATTGACCTTCCAAAATTTGATAAAATAAAACAAACAAAAAATAAGTTATCACCAAGGTAATATTTTGTGTTTGGGAGTTCTTTTTTTTAATAGTTTGTATGTTTTGCTGAAGCCTATAACGCGTTCCACATGAATTCTCTTGAATTCAACTTTTCGATCTTTAATAACAGTTTCAGCTTCAAATTGCGATTTGCCTTTTAGCATGGTTGGAGTATTGACACAGACTTTTCTTGTCGCAAATAAATCTTCCACCATTATTCTGCGATCAGCCATAATGAAATTACCAATCTCAAGCTTTCTGGCTTCTAATAATTCTTCTTTCTAAAACCTACTTGTCAGTGGTACTTCCACCATAATATTGTGAAATATAAGTTACAGCTTCACTGGGAGATATTCCAACAACACATTTTAGGGTATTTTTATTTTTATAGGACGAAAATGTGGCTGATTGGGCTGATTTTTATGATTTTTCTAGGTACTTTATTTTATAAGCACGTAGATATTATTTATATATAAAGAATTACCACAAATTTTGGAATAAAATTTAAATATTTTTATATATTAAAAAATACATGTTTTTCGATTATATTAACATATCTAATTTAGTTGGATTTTCTAAGAAATCCTCGGGCTTTCTTATATCTAAGAAACTTGCATACCACAGATCTATCTGATGGCTCCCATAACTGATTCGAGTGACGTTTTTGTCTTTTAATTGCAACTTATCATTTTTTTTCATTTCTGGATTCTTACGAAATTGATATCCTTTTTTGTGGCTAGAATATTGAAGTACAGCAGAGCATGAAGGCATTGCAACGACAATAAAAAAAATAACATGCGACACGGAGCATTACAACTAGCATTCAAGCAAATGAATCCATGAAACCGGAAGCGTAGAGTGCAGTGGCGCCATCGCACAGAGTAACTTGCGAGATTGCTCCATTGATGAGGTTATGAACTAGTTATGACACTCCTAACTGTTCCTGTACTATTGACGCGAGGTCACAAAGAAACCGGAAGTAGATGACGCTTCGGACAATCTATGCTTCAGAATTCGCGCCAGCCTTTGAAAACGAGTTACGATTACGGGCCAGAACGAAAGCATTATTGAGCTTTTAAATACAACTACTTGCCATTGAAATGGAATACTCGCCACGAGAATCTGTTTTTACACTTCAAGTCAAATTATTTCCATAATTTTTATTATAACAGAGTCAAATTTTTTTGTTAATCAGAAACCTACTTATAGCCCTTTTTAAACATGTAAAAGAAATTAAAATATTATAAATCGAATTTGCATAATGAGCCTTTTTTCAAGACAGAAAAATGGAATATTCCTTTCACCG
>JAHWFO010038941.1:0-10225 GCA_023313115.1 Rhysida immarginata
GAGAACATGTATAAAGAAGCATTTTTATTCCTATGAACATGGTGTCGCAAGCCAACCCCCACAGAGATACAGGGCAAGTTGTGCTGACTGATTGTTGGCTTCTCGCGAGCGACTAGGCAATGTGGTGCAGCCCACATCTGTTCAAGAGATGTCAATGTATGTTCGAATGGCTGCCCCTGTCAGGTCACTCCACAAACCTTTAATACCTTAAATGTCACTGGAGGTCGTGACACACGTATTGACTTGCATACATTTACACAATCAGGACCATTTCACAAATAAGCTTACTACCTGAACCCTCACAAATGGGATCGTTGATGCAGTTATTATGCAGTTGAGCCAGTGAGTACTGAGGTCTGTAGGTTCCAATATGGGCTGCACCACATTGCTTAGTCGCTCGCGTAAAGCCAACAATCAGGCAGCGCAACATACTTTAATCCCCCTGTATCTCAGTGGGGGTTGGCTTGCGACACCATGTTCATAGGAATAAAAATGCTTCTTTATACATGTTCTCCCACGTGTATGAATATTTACCATTTATTTCTTGTGGGGTCCGGGGTTTTAACCAAAATATGTAATGAGTTATGAGGAGCTTACATCACTACCCGGCCAACCCAACACATCCTTCTGTCCCTATAAAAGTAATAGAATTTCAGTCGTGGTCTGGTTAGGGATCAGGATAAACTTCTCCGCAGGGCCGTGCTTAGAGAGTAAATGGAAGGGAGCGAAGATTATCCATATTTTAATAAATTTAACGATCTCCAGATAATTAGAATGTTTACTCGTTCCCATTTATTAATAAAAATTCCCTTGTTAAATGAATTCGACTAGAGGAGAAACAGTTAAACATCTAAATAAAATTTACTTCAAGTCTTGATAAAAATATACAATCATATATATGTTAACTTTAAATATTAATTCATTAAATACACTGGATTGCTAGTTCAAGTTTTTTGGAAATTGAGTGGAAAAAGGAGATTACCGTTCCGTCGAAGGAAAAGTGACTGGTCGTCTTCGGCGTCAATGGCTTAGGCGTCGCTTAGGTGGTTCTTCTTTTCGAGCTACAGCCAAACGCTTCACACAAAAATGATTAATAATAACATTTTATTCAATATTCATGTGAAACTGAATATATATGTTGCAGGCAAAACCCGTATTTAGTTAGAACGCGTTTTTACTAGTTAAAACTAGTTTACACTGGATGTCTTTGTTAAAACTAGAATTTACTGTTAGACAAAAATGAATTTGAGTTAAAGCTAGTTTTAAGCAGACAAAACGCGTTTTGACAAAATGGCTCAGTTAAGACTGTTTCGACTGAGGTCAAAGTTCACCCAACTCACGCGTGATAACCGGGTTAAGATGTCAGCTTTGAGAGTAGCGGTACGGATAACCAACTCTTTAGTGACGGATAACGCGGGATGTGCATAAGAAAGTATACTGAAAATATATGCTGCTAGTGTGTTAACATTTCGTTAAGTTTTATCTTTATTTTCCGCAAGTTTTAACGAATCCTGAATTAGCATGAGCTTTGGTGTACTAAAATACACAAATACCAAGAAAGTTACCATAAATTATGGAGAAAATTGAAGAAGCACAATTAGCTAAAAAAAAACACAGAAACAGTACAGAAGATTAAAAACGATTCAAAGTTATTAATATTTGTGCGACGCGAAAGTTAGAGACAAAAAAGGAGCCTATGAAGTATTGTATGTAGACGAAATTTTCGATATTATTGAAGCAGCTCATGTGGCCGCTGGTCATGGAGGTCGAGACAGACTAAGAAATGAATAAGAAATGCCGCACAACCGTTGCAAGGGTCTATCGAGAATAAACCCAACGAGCGGTTAAACCCATGTCAGACAGCGAAAGGGCCACCCACGCCTCATTGATGCCAGAGGTGTTCGCCGGGTCACACGGCTTACAACCGCTGACCGAAGGGCGGCAGCGGCCCAAATCACCATGCGGTACAACCAGGGACGTCCCACAACTGTGTCCGTGACGACAATTCGGTGAACCTTGGCAGCTGCAGACTTTGGGAGCAGGAGGCCACGACGGGTGCCACTCTTGACAGCTGCACATCGTCGGCAACGCCTAGCCTGGGCCAACCAACATCGACATTGGAACGCTGAGGACTGGCGAAGGGTTGCCTGGTCTGACCAGTCACGGTTTCAGATGGTCGCGTCCGTGTCTGGCGCAGGCCACACGAAGCCATATACCCCGCTTGTCAGGTGGGGACCACTCAGGCAGGTGTTTCCATGGCATGCAATACTGATCTGTGGTGTTTTCTCATGGCATGCAATGGGTCCATTGGTACATCTGACATCTACTCTGCGTGCTACTTCCTACGTCGATCTACTTGGGGACCACCTGCACCCCTTCATGAGCTGTTTTTATCCTGCGGGCGACGGCATCTTCCAGCAAGATAATGCGCCTCTACACACGGCCTTGTGACAAAGCAGTGGCTGGAGGAAAATGCTACCGACTTCACGACAAAGATTCGGCCTCCACGTTCCCCAGATTGGAATTCCATTGAACATTTATGGGACATTATCGAACGATAGGTCGTCACCAACACAAGTGGTAATTGCAGCATCGTTATGGAATGCAGCGAAGGCGGCATAGCTTGCAGTGCCTGTGGATGCGTTCCGGGGACAGGTAGACTCTCTTCCACGACGGGTCGACACCTTTATCCGGGCCAGTGTTGGACGAAATTCAATCAAACTAACGATTAATGAGTATGATTTAAAAATCATCAGTCGTTAATAATGATTTAAAGTTGTTTTTGTAAATCGTCTGGAGTTAGTCGCGATTATCGAGGTAGGGCAATATACAATCAATGTAACGATTGATGATTATGATTAATAATATTCAATTGTTAATCACGATTAAACGTTTCTTTTTTATACCGCCAGGAGTTCGTTACGATTAACGATTAAGTTATAATTTAATCGAAGGAAAGACTAATCGTTAGAAATTGCATAAAAATTTATTTTATCGCTTGATGAGCAGTTCATAGGCCCACAATAATCAGGAGAAATGGCAATGTGCTCTTGCAATAATGAGATGCTCCTTAGGCCCGCCGCAAATACACTTCGTCGCGGCGACATGGGTCGCGCCATGGGCACTGCGCATGCGTCGGCGTCGCTCCTTGTCGCCCGAGCGTGACCTCGTTTTTGCCCTTGGTCGCCGGCGACGGAAAAAACTGGTTTTCAGGCGACGTCGCCTCTATTGAGCTGAATTCAATTGGAAGCGACAAGCGACCAGCGACAACATCGTCGATAGCCAATCAAAACATCTAATTCCTCCATAGGGGAAACCAGTGAAAAAATACAGTGGATGACAGAGAAATGATAGATATTGTTAAGAATAATTATGCAGAAACTGGATATGAAACATTTTGACACTCCATTGTTCCATTTTGCCATTATTATAATTGATGACACTCCATTATTATTATTATTATTATTATTATTATTATTATTATTATTATTATTATTATTCGTGTTAAATTTCAGTTTATTTTCTTACCTAAAAAATAATTTTTATTTCGAAACAGTTATCTAATTATATATTAAGTACTTTCATGTTTAAGTAATTTTGTAGTGTTGTTTTAATATTTTTTATGATAAAGAAATTCTAAATATCCCTTGATTTTATGTTAATTTTTTGTTAATGTTTCATATCCAGTGATGTTTTAAACATTATATGATATAACTGATATTATAATGAATAATAGTTATTAAATAAAAATGAAAAATAAATAATAATTAACAAAATAATTAATAAATAATAAATAAAATCAAAATAAAACTAGAAATATAAAATAAAATAAAAAGCTGACGTTTCAGATAGAGAATTATCAAAGCAAAAAGGATAATTCTCTAAAATTAAAATTAATTAAAAGCAATTAAAATATTAGAGAATTATCCTGAAGTCTCAGGTTTTTTGTGTCTCGTCCTTTTCTCTTATAAATATCCGTTCATATTAGTATGAACAAATAAATTCATGTAATAGTATATATGATTCATCTTAAATTAGCCTGAGAAGCTAAACGTTCGTAAAATTCATCTTATTTGCAAGGGTATCGTAAAATACGGATTTATTATTTAAACAACACTAGAAAAAATATTAAAACAATCCTACAAAAATACTTAAATATGAAAGAACTTAGATAATATTTAAATTACATCATAATTTATTCATAAAATGAATGAAAGGCACAATATTTGGTTTCAATACTTTCAAGGTTGAATTTTGGGTGTTAGCTTATATTTTCTAAGCAAATCAATTTTCTGTATTGTCTGCATCTGTTTTGTTTTCTGAATTAGTTATTAATTATGATTTAAAAAATGAGATATAAATAAAAACATTAGTTGAAAATAATTAAACCATTACTAACATCAGTTCACAGGACCAAAGGCATGAATATTTCACTACCGCATTTATTTATTTAAATAGTTATAATTATGTATATACCATAGGAGAGAAGACGGGTTTTACCGGTGACACTCTTGTATTTGCGGCGGGAAAGAGCTGGCGACAAGCGACAAAGAGCGACAACTGACGTCAGCAGTGTGACCTTGACGAACCCCCCCCCCCCCACTGCAGGCGGCAACGAGCGACGAGCCTGCAGTGGGGTCGCTCCTAATTTTTATTTGCGGCGGGCCTTGGAGGATTAATACAAAGGAGGCGCCCTCCTATTCACTGATGTATTGTTGAGTTGAAGCCATCGTCTCAGACCAATGATATCTATACAACTTCTGGATCGCTAACCTTATGGAGTAAACACGTAGCAGAAATTCAAGTCACCAGGAAAATTAGTCGATTACCTTTGTGGACGCTACGCAATATCTAACCATCTTATAATGAAATAAATCCATATAATATTACGGTTAATTATTATAATACAGTCTTAATATTTTAACAAGTTTATTTTTTTTTAATATTTGTTTATGTTTATTCTATTTTATTGATTTTATTTACTAATTTATTTATTTTAACTTAATTTATATTACTTGTATTAATTTTAATTTATATTATTTATTTACATTATTTTTTTAATTATTTATTCTTTTACATTTTTTAAAGTTTTTTCTTATGTTATTTTATTTTCATTTTATTCACTTATTATATGCTGAAAAGCATATATTGGATTCGCTCTGTTTGTGTGTCTGTCTGTCCGTCTGTCTGTCTGTCTGTCTGTATGTCCGACGATTACTCGAGAATGCTTTAACTTTTTCAAATTCTGCTTTCGCTCTTCGATGGAGGCCCTTTCTGAGCTCACCTAATTAGTTTGTGATTGAAATCGGTCTAACAATCACGTGACTATTGAGGCCCAAACCCCCCTATTAAATTTTTTTATTGGCAATATAAGGCATGTAATATGTCATTCGAACGGGAATGACGAGCACAAGACGAATATGACATTCTTTTCGAATTTCGAAATGCTACATCCGAGAAAATGACCCCCAAAAGTACTGAAATGAGCCTTTATTACGAGCTCTAGCTAAAGCTATATATAAGAATACAAGCATAATCAATATCTTTGTGTCCGGCCAGCCATCGTTTGCACGATAACGTGAAAATGGAAGAACTCAACTGCGATATATCAACTTTTGATGAGCTCTCGTGGGCCCCTTCAGGCACGTGCACTAATGTTAAGAATATGAACTTAGGGCATGTAATAATATCAATCGATTAGTACCGACGAGTCATAAGTGAACACAGTGTTACTTTTTGTTGATCACTTAAGCATTGTTGATGGCAGCTTGGAGCACGTGCCCATAATGAAGCTTTGTCGAAGCACTTGCTCATTTCGTTTTAAAATTCAGTGCTGCTAGGCCTATTGTAAAATGTGACTAATTAATGTTAAGGCGATTGTTAAAAATGGCTATTTTAATGTTAGGCCTATAGTTAAAAAGGGCTAATTAATGTTAGGCATATTGTTAAAAAAGGCTAATTTATGTTAGGCCTATAGTTAAAATGACTATATAATGTTAGGCCTATTGTTAAAAATGGCTATTTAATATTAGGCCTAATGTTATAAATGGCTAAATATTAGGCCTATAGTTAAAAATGGCTAATTAATGTTAGCCCTATAGCTAAAATGACTATATAATGTTAGGCCTATTGTTAAAATGACTATTATGCTAGGCCTATTGTTAAAAATGGCTAATTAATGTTAGGCTTATTGTTAAAAATGGCTGATTAATGTTAGGCCTATTGTGAAAAATGTCTAAATAATATTAGGCCTATTGTTAAAAATGGCTAATTAAAGTTAGGCCTATATTTAAAAATTATGAGTGTGGATAGAATCAAAGGTATTTCTATTGTTTATTTAAACCAAGTGAAAGTGAAATATTGAAATTTAAAATCGCATCTGCGTCACAGGTAAAGCTCCTTAGAATGCTTACAAGATTTTTCCCGACAATGCTTTGCAACAATGATTAAGAAGGGATGAATGGTTACTTTGATTAAGAAAGGATGAATAGCTCTAGCGGTGGAAAGAACATAGGCGAATTAGTTTAAAACATTTAGACGTGCGAGCATTTCATTTCTTATTTCACGCGTGTTTGGAAAGATTCGTGCGAACGCTGCAATCGAATACGTAAATTGGCATGCAGTTTTCGCCATTGCTGTATATAAAATATGACTGTAATATTAAACAACAAATATTTATATTCTTCTTTTCAGCATATTTGAAAATCGTTTTACGAGTTATATTCTTGTTATGAAATAATTGTCAGTTTACAATTAAGTTTACTTTTCCGTTCATATTGAATTTATTATATTTATTTCCTAAATTATTATTATTAAACTGAGTTAGATTATCGATGTACAAAGC
Organism: Rhysida immarginata; assembly: GCA_023313115.1. Taxonomy (NCBI): domain Eukaryota; kingdom Metazoa; phylum Arthropoda; class Chilopoda; order Scolopendromorpha; family Scolopendridae; genus Rhysida; species Rhysida immarginata. Next base: position 6,845 of record JAHWFO010038941.1, read on the forward strand.
CAACGATAAAGTTGGGACTGATTCTATGGGGTAATATTGCGCCAAGCCCAGGGACAAACACAAAGATAAACACCTATGTCCTCGGCGGGATTTGCACCCGCGACTCTCCCATCCGATAGTGACAAGACCTGCGCCTTAGCGCACTCGACCACCGGCATTTCTTAGTTTACTCATTTCATTAATTACATTAGAAATTTTTTATTAATCTTTCTGTTTATTTAATTATTTTTCTTTATTTTTACAAAACGCGTCAACGATATTATGTATTTTTATAAAAAGTTTAATAAATGGATTTTTACTCCTTTTATATGTAATTTATCAATAATAACGCTATCATGATCCCTTTATTTATTTAAAGTTGACCGTCTATATAGAAATTATAGATTTTTACTTATATTTCCTGTCTACCTTTAACCATCATATCGTATGGGAAAGGGCAAAATCGTCCCCGAAGGTAATCGACTATTGTGTCCTGGACTTGCTGTAATTTCGGCTACGCTTCGCGCTGGTTTTCTCCATTGAGTCAGCGATTCAGAAGTTGTATAGATATCACTGTCTCAGACATATTCGCGATATTGTAGACCCCTGGATGGCTGTAATCTATAAGGGCTATGTGTAAATATTGCATTACTACGCTAGAATTTTAATTTTTAAATTTTTTTAAGTTCGTGAATTTTAAGCCAAATTTATAAATCCTATTTTTGTATTTTCTTACATTTTTATACATTTTTAAAAAATTTAATTTATATTTTTTACTAGTCATTACCCGCGGCTTCGCCCGCGTGGTCAAATGGGAAGTAACTGAGTTGTGTTTCACTACACATTCCAAGTGCATGGTAAAGTATCAGTCAAGATGTCTGGCATGTAACTGGTCTTAAGTGCAATCAGAATAAACACAACCATAGCGCGTTTTAACAATACAGTAGCGCCATCAAGCGGTGAAAATTACAAACCAAAAGCAGATAATTTTAAAAGGACTTAGGAAAGCGGTGTTTTCCGCGGAAAAAAGGACAAACAAACACACTTTCACATTTATAATATTAGTACGGATGGATGTTAGATGCTTGGAATATTATCTCATTATTTTTAATTATGTTTTGTATCATTTTAGTTTTATTAAGAAATTACAAATTAACTTTTCTAAAGTGCGTCAGAAAAACAAGAACATTTTATTGTATTAAAAGTAACAATATATAACAGGGTGGCGAAGTAGGCAACATGCCAGGTTCTGGATTGCTGTGGTATGGGTTCGATCTCCGACTTAGGGCATGGGTATTTATATTGAGTTTTCTCAAGTAAACTTTATCATTGCGTAATGCCTCTATTAGCTCTTAATTTCTCACCTGACTGCGACTCCTTTTAAGGTTAATGCTCTAGTGTAATAAAAAATAACACAAATGCAATTGAAAAATAAGAATACATTACGAATTTCGTATATGTAAAGTCAAAGTAAATAAATCCAGCAGAGCAATTCAATTTCGAGCAGTATCAGACAGTAAAGTGACACGCAGGAGTTCGGAGAGCAAGGCACAAATTATTAAATATTTATTACTTTGAAAATCCTATTCTTGCAAGTTTTTACGGGGAAACTATAAACTGATCAACAAGGCATGATTACTTATCTCTAATAGCAAGAAATTTATGAAATTTGTACTTATGAAATAGTTGATCTATCCACGATTGGGTAGGGATTTGAAATTCGAAAGCGAAAAGAATATCTGCCTTTCATCTTGCGCATCAAAATATGCGCATGCCGTCTTCGCATCATAGCCAATCAGATTGAGTCTTACAAAGAATTGTGAATTAATCCGTGAATCACTCAATCCATGGTAGCCATAATGAATACTGATCAACATACGGATTTTGGAGAAAACTATGTTAATTTGCCATTAATCTTCAACGGTATTTTTTTTAAGTATCTACCAGAAAAAAATGCAACGTCGAATACAACGGTGGCTCTTTGTATGAAGTGTTTGCCTAACGAAGTTGAAGTGAAAGGACATGGAACAACTACATCAAATTACATTTCACATCTAAAACGTCGGCATGGTGTGCAAGCAGTGGAAGAATATAAACAACACGTGAAGTCAAAAAGCAGCATGACATCAGCTTCAAAGGCAAAGACCGTGAGAAAGTATTTGGAGTGCTCAACAAGTTCTGCGGCGTGGACGTTCCAACTGTTCACAAGAACTATTTGATGAATACATTGTCAGTTTCATTATTCATTCAGTGGTTCCCTTGAGTCATAGAAGACCCATTTTTTATTGCACTTTTTACAAATCTGAAGATTTCCGATCAAGGTCTTGCTGTTATGAGCCGACGTAGCCTTTGCCGCCGAATACAAGAACGTTTTGAGAAACAATGCTGCTCGATTTCACAAGAATTGCAAGAGACTTCTCATGTTTGCACTACCGCTGATATTTGGTCAGCCAAAAGAAGATGCTTCCTTGGGGTTACGGCACACTGGATTTCATGTACCCTGCAGAGAAAATCCGCAGCTCTAGCGTGCAGAAGATTTCCAAGCACACTAGAGGTTGTTGCATACAATTTCGTATGACCGAATTCCTATGACCGAATTGCGAGGTTGTTGCATACAATTTCGTATGGAATCCCGTGTGTCGAAAAAGCAAAATAATAGCAACTGTAACGGACAACGGAAGTAACTTTATTAAGGAGTTCGGTGTGAACATGAATATATAGACATCGAAGGGGAGAGCTGCGCTGAAACTGAAGTTTGTGATTCATCAAGTGAATCTGAATCAGATGGCCCACGTGAAGATACGATAAAATCCCCGATAGAACTTGAAAACATACTACCAGCCCATTTAAGGTGTTGTGCGCACACCTTGAGTCTCTGTGCCACAAGCGACGTGGCAAAGTGTTGCACAGCTCATCAGAACTGTCAGTAATACATAATCAAGTTATGAAGAAATGCAATTCACGCTGGAAAGCTTCTGCGCGTCCCAAAACAGCCGATCATTCAGCGCATACTCGAACACACTGTTAGCAGGCCGGGAGAAACAAGATGGAACAGCTTATATGATTCATTCGAAAAATTCTCAAATCCTCAAATCTAACTGCTCTGAACTGTTCAAAGCGTTAAACATCAAAAATGTGCTGAATGACAACGAATTCATTTACATTAAAGAGCATATAGCCTGTGCTCAGCCAGTTGCAGAAGCGCTAGATTTATTGCAGGAAGAGAATAATGCCTACTACGGTGTTGTATTGCCATGTTTGGTGGCTATACGTCGTAAATTACAGATCCTCGCACGGAAATACTGGATCATGTGTAAGTCACTTTCAGAAGCATATCTTAGCGCCGTTCAGCAATTTTTTTTCAACTTTTCCGCTCCTGAAGCAGAAAATGCTGCTGTTGCT
>JAHWFO010038975.1:0-16747 GCA_023313115.1 Rhysida immarginata
CCAAGTTTGAAGGTGGAATTCGCAACACATCTCACGTTATAAATAATTTAATACTGATTGAACTATTTGGAATTCTATCCTGTCTTTTTTTAAATAATTTTAGAGTATTGTTTTCAGGTTAATATAAAATTTTATAAAATTAAAATGCATTTCCCCCCTCATATTTTGAACTCCATAAAGTAAATTAAAGGAAAAAAGTGATTCATTTTAGCTTCAATTTGACATATACGCCAATTCCCTAAGACGAATATAACCTGAGACATCCTTCATTTTAAGTGATGAGATGCGCGAAATTTTGATAACTTTGATAATTAATTATAACTAAAATATGGTTTTATCTGGCAAAGAAAACTATGCATGCCTTATATTTTATCCACTAGAATACACTGGTAGAGTTTGAGAAAATCGGACACCCAAAGGTCAATTTTCACCCAATTTTATGCGATTTGACGTGGAATGATTCGTGTTTTTGATATAAAGAGATTTTATAGATTTTTATAAGATCCTGATAATTTTATAAAATTTAATAAAGATTTTATAGAATTTTCACAGACACTTCTTAGATGAAAAAAGTATAAGAAACTTTTAATAATTTTTAAATTCTTTTGTTTTTGAAATCAAATTTTTTATGATCTGCATTCTTGAATTTTATATAAAATTCCACCTCAACGTTTTAATTTGGTTAATTTACATGTATTAGCAATATTCTGTTAAGTTAAACTCTTTTAATATCCCATTATATAAAGATTTTATAAACTATGATTCCACACAAAATCGCAAACTTAAATTTATGTAGACTTTACATTTCCTTGAGCCTTTAAAATAAATTTAGGAAAATGCCTATTTTAAAAGCATAATTTGCTATTTTAATTAATAATTTTTAAGCAATTTAGAGTGAAGTACTGACTCACCTGTCTTATTTTTACTTTTTCTCACTGCTTGCTTAAAAAGACGAACTTTTTTCAATTATAAAATCGGCCGAAATAGATTTTCAGTTTTATTGCTGCAATTAATTTTATTATCAAATATGATCCAAAAGGTTAATTAATATTTTTAACCATGTCAGAGTAGACCTTGAATATCTTCTGAGAATTCTTCCCCTTTCATTGTTTTGATGTTCGAAAAAAAAACTTTATTCAGACGTAAAAATGTGTAAGATAAGCACTCGTTAAACTGCAAAATCTCATAAGCACTCCTTAACTAAACTTATTTTAAAATGTCTTTTTTATATTTCTTACGACTAAAGTAAAATATTTAAGGAAATTAGTGTTCTCTGTACTGTCTTTTCTAATAATATTTATTATTGCCTTAGAGTGTTCCCGACGGGTTTTCGCCTTTTCGTTCTGGCATTCTCAAGGGGTACTCTATAAGTTTTTAGCCAAAACGCTGCATGCATCTTACGAAGACCATTCTTTTAGCACTTTTATAAGTACGTATTCTCCCTCGGCTTCTATGCAAAGTTTCATCCTGCTAAACCAGGCAAACATGCATTTTTTCCAGTCCTGAGCAGTGAGCTCCAAAATGTAGTCCTTGTACTCTTCGCTGAGCTTCCTCTTTACTGTGGGGGACAAAAAGAAGTCCAAGGTGCCAAGTTGGAGAATAGGGGTGACGTTAACATATTCAGCCGCTTTTCACAGATAAATTCAGTTGTCATAACGGCGGCATGTGCCCAGACGCTGACATGATGCCACAACAAACTTCTTGTTCTGTCTTCGGACGCTTCTGCTTCCATTTTCTAGGACTTTTGGCACGCAGGACTTTTGAACAGAAGAAAGTTGCCACCACGCATTTCCAGGCCTCCGGGAACGTTTGCCATTATGTGGTGGTCCTTGCCGTTTGGATTGTTCCTTAGTTTCTGGGTCGTAATGATACAGCCATTTTCGTCACCTGTGAGGATATCGTTTTGATGCCACATTGTTGAATCTTTCGATTATTTCTTGGCATCACTGCACACGATCTGATTTCTGCTCTTGGGTCAACAAGCCAGGAATCCATCGTGATAAAACCTTCCTGAGTTGCAGAATTGTTTTAACCGCTGATGATCCGAAGCCAAGGCTTGCCTCAATCCGGTAACAAGGTACCAAATTGTAATTCGCGATCATATCCGGCACAGCATGGATGTTTTCCGGTGTAACTGCATCGGCTGGCCATACACTGCGAGATTCGTCTTCAAGTGACCGTCTTCATCTCTTAAACTCTCAATATCAAGACGATTGTGTGGATTACTCGGAGCTCTGCCAGGAAATGTCTGGTGTAAAATTTCAAAACAAGTCGACATTTCCAAGCCTTTGGAATAATCATAGAAAATCATAGCAGCCATGCCTGTGTCTCATCTCCATTGTGTTTTACGTCCGTTTACCAATGCGCGAGTTTCAAAATTGTCCCACGCGAAAACAATACAACGTGGCATGCTCAAATCTTGCACGCGATCACATGATAAAGTGAAGTATTTAGAGAAAGTGAAACAAATTTGGTAGGATGCGTAGAGCGTTCCTGGCTAAAATCTTTTAAGAGTGCCACTCGTAGTCATCAGTAACATTTATGAGTTTAAATGGTGACTGGATAAATTTGAGATGAAATCAGTTTTTTGAATGGTGGGGATAGAGGTTAAGGGGTGATGTATGAGTGAAGTCATGAGCGTAACGCAGATGAATACCGGATATAATATATACTAATAAATTATTTAATAAATATATAATTATACGAAAATAGAAAAGGGAATTATAATTAAATGGAATTTATATGACATTTCTTCATTACCACAACTCATCGTGGACAAAAATTCAAAGAAGCACAACACAAATTTTGCTTTGTGGACTTTTTACAGAATGCATTGTATTCGTTTTTGCAAGTACAACGACACAAATTAAGCATTGTGGGTGAATTGAGAAGCCACAACCCTTTGTGGTCGATTATTTCGCTCAGTGTTTTCGATCTTTGAGCCTGTACAGGGTCTTCCTATAGTTTATAGGAAAGAAGATTTTTACTTTAATTTTTTAGGATTTCCACATGAGAATAAATGATTGACGGATGTAGGAGAGAAGAACGAGACACAAGAACCCTGGAATACAATAAAAAATAGATATTAAATAAATAAATAAATAAATAAAAAAGAATAATAAATAAAAAGCTGACATTTTGGATAGGGGCTATCCTTTGTCAAAGCAAGGAGAATATTATTGAATTATTGTTCCGCATATCATCAAGGATTCCGATGATAGCGTTGGTCGCTTTCGTACTCGCTACATTTATTCATCGGCGTGGAAAACAAGCCGACGTAATACTCGTCGCCAACGACGTAAAGATCACTGGATGAATGTCAGAGGAGGTCGATGCCCACGAGAAGAAGACGAGAGAGGGCGAGAAGAAGGGGAAAAAAGAAAGGAAACAGGCGTGAACGAAGGGGAAATTTCCATGATGGCCAGCATCGGCGGACAATTCTCTCCTGTAGAAAACGAGAGGACACGAATTTGGAGCAACGATATTTCCAGTTAGTCCGAGCGACGCGAACGTCAGACAACGCCGCGAGCTGGAGGAGGAAAACGACGTCTGTGAGCCACGTAGAGAAGGTGAGCGTACGCCGCATTTGGAACTCTTTATTATTTCCCCCATACTAAAATCCGTCATTGGAACTATTACTTACATAGTAATTGGACAGTTTCAGCCGTTCTGTAACACTGAACTGGCAAACAAGCGTTCGTGGAGCTGCAAAGCTACCACCGTGCTATTCTTTACGAATTCGAGGACTGTGGCCATTCGGCCTCGCACCTTACTTAGCCAAAAATTGGGCTTCGTATTAGCAAAATTACTTCTACTACAAGTTGCGAATCTCCAGGCAATTCCTTTGGCAGAGCTTAAACAATGCACGTTCCTGCGGAGTGGCAATGCTGACTACAGTGGAAGTCGGGAGTTCCAGCCTAATAACACGATGTCTGTACACTCCCGGCGAATCCCGTAGTAAAAAACGTACCGTTTTCTGCTGATCGTACAAGTTGCGAACCTAATGGATGGCCCCGGAACTTATTGCTAGCACACGCATCACTATGACGTCAAAATTCTCCAACCAATGGGAAATCGCTTTGTCAGTTGTCTATTGTTTGCTTCGAGTGGTCGTAAGCGATTGAAGATATTTATTTCAACTGCGTTAATATTTCGTTTATCGGAAAAAATATTTAAATTTCCGAAAAATAATTAGTTCATAGGTTGCTCATATATAAGAAAGAAAAAGAAGCAGCAGTAATATATTATGATTCGAAAGTTAAAGCGAACTTTCTTGAAAAATACATGCGGTCTAATTCAACCGTGATTTGGGGCCGTCCGTTAGGTGGAAATCAGATGTTTCTTTATCTTACAAGGGAATCCCTCGAACATGTATGTCACAGATTTCCATCAAATTGAAATATGTTACTCATCTGAAGCTACTATAGATGCTTGCAATGCTTACATGAGAGTGCGAAATTGTGTTTCTTTCAAAATAAACCGCGAAAACGAAAAAATTTCAGCATACGTAGACATACAAAGACTCAATTGTTAAAGCGGATAGGCTATGTGGGGTTCCCTTGTTAGTGGCATGGAAGAAGTAGAATGGGAAGAGGCGGGTTCTTTATCTTAGCCGCATGATTTAGCTCATAATAGTTCCAATGCTAAATCAGTGAAATAAAAACAGCGCCAATTCCCTGCAGTGGATGAGTCGATTTGGGGTCAACTTTCGCTGTTCCTTTCTCTCCCTGTTTGTTTATGTTATTTATAATGATAATGTGTATACTTGCGATTCATGAGCTCATAGAGTTGTATTTGGCAAAAGAAACGACGGCAGTTCACACGAATATACGAAAGCAAAAAACAAACGATGTTTATTCATTGAAACATCAGGGATGTAAAAAGCATGTTACACGTTATACATTGCAGCAAAGATTTTGTCCCGTAGGCAAATAGGGGACTAGGAACAAATTGAACAAAATAAAATAAACTTTGGGATCACCCTGTAAAAATAACCCTTGAAATGCATTGTAGCTGTAGCATATGATTACGAGGCTTCGTTTACTTACTTGTGTTCATTAGTATGAAAACAGCACGTAAACTTTATGTTTGTAGAAATATCAACACCCTGAAGGAATGATGCGATTGAGCTGCAATTTTTAGCCAATGCAAATTATAGTGTATTATGCAAATGATTAAATGATTAAAATTTTAGAGTCACCACACATGCATGGGCTGAGTCTACTCCGAATCTACTAGATCGAATAAGTTGAAATTTGGTACACATATGCATTTTTTTGACCCAAAAACGGACATGTAACGTAAATAAATGAATTTTAAATATGGGGGTCATTTTTGGGGGGCAAATTAGAAAATTAAAAAAAAAAATTTTGCAAACTGTATCGTGTGATATATCAGACGAAAGGGCTTATTGTGTGGGTCTCAAATATATTTTTTTAAATTTTAAAATAAATACTTTTAAAATTATTTAAGAAAAAAAAAATGAAATTAGACCACCCCCCCCCCCAGTGCGGAGAGGACGGAGCCTAAAATTTCGAAAAAAAATAAAGAAAATAGTTCTTTGCTTATAGATTACAGGAAAACCTATAAGAAGTCTAGGGTCTTAAAATAACATGGTAAATCTCTCAATATTGTGCTATCGATCAGTATCTTCAGCTATTTCTGAAACTGAAACTGTTTTGTTCAAAATAAAAATTAGAAATTAAAAAATATAAATATAATGAACGTAAATACATTAGAAATAAAAGACAAATACAAAATAAAGGAGTTGTTTTTCAATAATCATCTTATATATAAAATGCTAACTTCTCCTGCTCCATGCCCGTGTCCATAGTGCCGAGCAATGACGTATATTAAAGATAGACTCCGAATCCTATTGTTGTAACTTGTAGCAAATTGGGAAGCTCCATGCCCAGAACTGTCATGGCCGAAAGTGAGTGAAGATGATGCAAAACACGTGGCTAAACATGAAAGTAGCTGATTAATAATTCTTTCACACGCCGATCACGGAGTGATAAGTTTATCTTTTCGTTTACTTTGTATTTGAAGTAGTTTATCATATTTTATAAACAATTTTTTGATCATGGTTTCAATTTCAAATTCGATTGTCTTTCAGTTACGTATTTTCATTTTCGTTACGTATTTTTGATTTATTTTTATGGAAAATGATTCCTGATCCTTTTTCTTGTCTGTTTGTACACTTGTACGCAGTTTAACTTTGAGGAATGGTTTTGAATTAATTATTCCTCAGGCCCAAAATCTTCAAAAACAAAGCAGCCAGACAGCTAATTACACCACGGCTCACTCCTGCCCAGAACTATCATGGCTCAATATGCTTCACTTTTTGCCGCTGTTAACAATAGGATTCGGAGTCTATCTTTAATATACGTCATTGGTGCCGAGCAATCCAACCTTTTTTGTTTCCAACAAACGAAAAAACATTGATTGTTAAATTCCGAGAAAATACTGATGTTATAGTTTTTTTTACTCGCAGCCAACGTTAGCTAGCTTTTTTAATATATCTATTATCATTGAAAAGAATTCGCGCTAGACTAAATACAGTAGGAAAATCAAATTAAAATCCTAAATAAGTAATTTTAGCTATTTTAAATTCTTAAATTAAATTTAATTTTTATTTAAATTTTAATAAAAACCAGTTGCGAATGTGTGGTACTGCATTGCCAGAACGATGTTAATTAATTAAAAAATCGTTACTCTATTCGCAAAGTCGGTCGGTCGGTCAATTCTTCAGGTTTTATTTATAGATAGTCCAGGGGGTGGGAATTGTGAATACGTCCAATTCAAAGCATTTGGTGTTCAATTCTTAACCGTATGTAAATCACCAAAATGCCTTCCGAAAATTGCTGTCGAATGCATTAAGAATGCGATCAGTGCACACAAAAAGATTATATATCCGGAGGCTTCAATATTAATTTTAAGGACAAATCAAAAATTGAAATATCAGAATACCTTCTGTCACTCGGTCTTACTCCACGTATTCAAGAATATACGACAAGACAGAATTCAGCAATTGGCAATATATTCAGCAATTTCCCTCTACAATCCGGTACCATACATACGTTTTTTACAAATTCGGGTCAGATTTAAAAAAAAACATGGTAGATAACATATTCACCGTACGGAACCCTCTCCACGCGAGTTCGACTCGCACTTGTCCGTTTTTATTTTGCTTTGAAACTCTAATCATTTATTTGTACCAATACAAAATTCATTTAATTCTGATGATTTCTTCATGGTGTTGCAATTTTTACAAACATGAGTTTTATATTCATGGAGATATAAAGGTTTCTTTAAAAAAAAAAATCGATTTTTTTTAAAGTTTTTTTTTATAACATGCAGGGTTATTAACACGATGCAATGCCATTTTCAGGATACTTGACAGACTACAGTGGAGACAACACCCTGCAATCAGAATTTAAAAATATTAAATATAACCCTGCACAAACATAAACAAAAAGCTTACACAAAAATTTCAATTTTTTTTAAAGAAACCTTTATATTTCCATGAAAATACGCGCTATTCTCATTCAAATGAACACAAATTAATAAAAGAAGCCTCATAATCATATATTACAGCTACAATGCATTTCAAGCATTATTTTTTACAGGGTTATCCCAAACATTATTTTTTTGCTGGTCCCCTATTTGCCTTCGGGATAAAACCTTCGCTGAAATATTAGAGGTGTGTTACATGCTCTTTACACCCCTGAAGTTTGAGGATAATTCATTAAGTATTTTTCTAGATATTAGACAAAAAGTCTAAAATCAAAGGTGTTCATATTATTTTGTCCAACCCCTGTATGTACATACATACAGACGAAATTTTGTTTATCAAAATTTCAACATTTCTTTTCGAATCACGAGTTTACAAGTCGACTTCAAAAAAAAAAAAAAAAAAAAAGATTCGGAAAGGAATACATAGGCCTTCACTCTTAGTGAGTGGTAGGCCACAAATAATAATATTCATAAATAAAAACGCAAATAGTATTCATAAATAAAGATGAGTTTTATAATCAAAGTGATAGTTTATAAAAATCATATTTCCCAAAATTTCTTATCAAGAGAATTTAGAACAAAAAATTTAAAACCAATTTTGATTTCATGCGATTGCGCTTTTCTGTAATTATGTTTGCAATTTTTAAAAAACAATCTTTCGGTTGGCACAGACATCACACGAGCAGTTTGATATTTTAAGGCAATTTTGATAATACAGAATAGAGTGACTAAGCGTTTTTCCAATAAACCAACGGATTAACACTTCGGTTCTTCATGTTTTGATTGCAAATAGTGACGGAATTCAGCGGAAAACCCTCCACATGGCGTCAGTGGTGCCAGTTCCAGCAATTTCATCATGGAAGTTCCGGATACTAGAACTTTCCATTATGTTGTGCCATGCGATTATGTTCACTGCTCGCATGTATAGTTCACTGCTCGCGAGGAAAGTTCACGCAAGAACCAGAAAAAGAAAGACAGGAACTTGGGAAGTGTGGGAACTCGAAAGGAATAGCTTGACGACATCAGCCTCTGGTGATCGCCCGTCCGACTTTATAAATTATTAAACAGGTGGTGGCCTTACAGTATAACAGAGGGACATCAGGAGTTCCAACTAGTTTCGCCATTTATTCCCGGCTTTGTCAAGGATATATACAGCAAGAGGCATGCAAGCCTGTATATACAGAACAGTGGTACAAATTATGCAAATACATGAACCAATAGGATACAAAAGAATTAAAGAGGAAATAATTGCCAATAGGATAAATAGAATAAGCACATATTTTTGAATTATAATGGCCAGTAGAATAAAGTGTAAACGCTAATTTTATAAATTATACAAAAAGAAAATACACGAAGGGATGGTGCGTGTTTACCACAGTATAAGAAATAAGGTGTTCCTTATACTGTGGTGTTTACGCAGACCGAAAAGAGAACTTATCCGGTTGTCTGAGGACTAGAGGATTTACAGAAAATAAAATAAACAGGCAAGAAATAATAAAATGCAAAAGAAAACATAAACCATAATAAAGAAACCGAGAAAAAAGGAATCATAATAGATCAGATAAAGAGTTAAGTATTGCATACACATTAAAGTCTGTTTGACAATTGAGAAGCAGGTGGGGGTAGGACTTCTTGGCCTTGAATATTTCGATCGCTTCTAGGGTAGCAGTTTTTTCTGGTCTATTGCAGATATGTAAGACAGACATAACATCTTCTTGTGTCTTTAAAGCGTGTCCAGAATCTTCGAGGTGGTTTGCATAGTGGGAAATACGATCTCGTTTTCTATACGAGTCAATGTGTTCTTTGAATCGTACTGCAAAATTGCGGGTCGATAATCCTACATAGAATCTGTCGCAAAATTATATAATTTATAAATTAGTCACAAAACATTCCACAATTCTAGCTCCTCTCGAAAATTCGATACAGGATGTATCGTACTGAAAGGAAATATCATAACTAACGCGATATATCGGAATTTTACATATCGAAATATCGGGGTCAAATATTGAGCGATATGATTATATAGTATCATATCGTGCAACACTACTTTGGAGTAATTGCATTCAGATGATAAAACCGTAACGCCCCTTTTGGTGATACCCGTTCTAAACTGTGCGTCATGGCATTGTCATAGCATGCGTCTAGGTCATTGTCATGGTTCGACAACAAAACCCGACAATGAACAAATTGTCGACCTCGATGAATAGTATCAGTCATCGAGGTCGGCAGCGAATTGATACACTGAAATTCCTCAGATTACAGCGCCTTTGTCCCCTCCCCCGGCTTTTTCCTATTCATTAATTAGTTAATTAGAAAAAAACAACAGATCCAACAACATCGATAATCCTGCGATATATATACAAGCACTTATTAAAATAGGCCGGCATAAAGTTATTTGTAAAGGAAGTCTTGATTTAGAACCCCGCCCCGAAATTTTTCCGACAGAGGTCAACGCCAAGCTTCATCCGCTTCAGCCCCGTTGACAATTTAATTAATAAAAGAAATGAAATTTATGCAAAATAAGAGCAAAGGGAATGTTAAACGAATTCTTAAAAATCACTATAAAAGAAGGAAATGATTTGGAGCTTCCTGGAAATGATTTCCTAAAATTTTTATTTCGCACAAACTGTCTGAAATGCAGTAATAAAATTCACATCGTGACGTCATTTTTTCTCCAGTCAATGAAAAGCAAGTATGAAAAGCTGCGTCCAGGAATAATGTGCTGCCGGGACTTCCGTTCGCCAAAACACAGGTGAAAGTACTTTCTGAGGAATGTATCAAGGCATAATTTATATATATGCCTCTTCATATATCCCTGCTGTTATATGTATCTTATATTTTACTTAAAAGAGTTATTCTACATATTACAATCAACCAGAACTGCCGCACACTCTTTTAATTTGAAAGTTTTAATCGATGTAAGTGAGTATAATCGTATACCCCTATATGTAGGTATGTAGTTTAATATCTTGCCATGACATTCTGACGTTCTCCTGTCTGTAATATTGAATTTTATAGACAAAGTTAAAGCTACCTTTTCAGTTTAGAGTTTCTTAGTACACTAAAACTTCGTTATAACGTACTCAAGGGAACTAGAATTTTAAATGTTAATAGAGTCTCCTCTCTCGAGCACAGCTTGTAAACACACCCGCCGCCATATTGAGTAGAGACGCTGTTGCTCGCTGTGGGCATATGTTAGTGAAACTAAAAAATCAAGATGAATAATTCTGAATTGTTCGGGGACCACAGCTATTCTGGAACTAACTCGGAAGCCACTATTAAAAAGTGGAAAAGCGGTAAAAACTGCGTAGCGATCAACTGCACTAACATATTCCGGAAGGGAGAATCGCTTAGCTTCCACCGCTTCCCGAAGGATCCTGAACGTTTGAAAAAGTGGATAACTGCAGTTGGTAGAAAGAATTGGCACCCTTCTCCTTACTCTTGGCTTTGTGGAAGTCATTTCCAAACGGGTAAATACTGTAGATTCTGTGGAATAAGAATACTGCATGTAGAATGTTTTTAATGACTTACTGTAGAATTCAATTTATGAACACCTTGGAAGATACTTGATGCTTAATTATTATTTGTGTATGTTAACAGGAAAACCAAATGCTGATCCGAATCACCCTGATTATATACCCACAATTTTTAAGAGATCTACAGCCAGTGCAGCATTGTCAAATGCTGCTTTATATGAAGCCAGGCTAGAATGTCGTCGTTCGACGAAGCAGTTTTCAGATAACACTGATGGTGAATGTAGTGGTATGTAATTTTGTGGCTGCTGTGTGCACTCGAAGTTTAATCTTAGCTTTAACTATAGTTTATCGAAAATGACATAAAACAATAAGAGATCAATGGAAACAATGCAATTTAGAATAGGTGAACAGCTACAAGCAAGGGAGAATTGAATAACAAAAATCCATGTCAATTAAAAAAATATGTAAAAGAAAACGATTTTATTAAAAGGGTACTTAAAGCACGTATACAGCAAAGTACAATCTTGAAGCAACATTTAAACTCATTTTCACTGTAGGATTTTCCTAAAATTGCTCATAATAGGCAATGCTCTAGTCTCCACTCTCTCTATTCAGCAGTGGCCAAGTTTGATCTATGACGTCACGAGAGGAGACTCTATCAGAAGTGAACTTAATCTGAAACTGGGAAAAGGGGGGGGGGGGACACACAGGCTATCTTGTGCTTATACCAAACAAAAAAAAAAAAGCATGTGCCACATTATTCCCCCAATAGCAGTAGTTCGTCCTCCACCTGCCTTTGGATAAGCAAATTAATCAGCTTGATCAGTGGGGGCAACCAAGCCCCTAAAAGGAAGATAAGTAATTAATACATAGAAAGTAACAAGAATATAGTATATTTAGAATGCATACTTGCCAACTTTTACGTTTTACACGTAAAATTTACACTTTTAATACCATTTTACGCTTTATATAAAGGATTTTATGTTTATCCATAATTTCCCAGTTGGTGACATGTTGAACTCCTCTCACGAGTAGGCGACGGAACACATTATTAAGGAAATTAAATTCTTAAAGTAGGACTTTTTTCCATCATGAAGGGCGTGGCCTTCGAGATATTAGGCCTCTGCATCACGTATCATTTCAATGTTTTCCTTCGTGTCAGAAGTTCAACTTTTTAATGCTGGAGGGGGTCATCAGGGAAATCCAATGGAGAATTCAAGGTAAAATTTGGATGAATGGATTTTCAGCCCGCATCTCCCCTTTTATCCAGGGGACTAGCTGTTTGGGATGAAAGGGTGATGGTGAAATAGACAAACAAACATCCATGCCCTCGGTGGGATTCGAACCCGCGACTCGTTGGTTACGAGAGCGGCAAGACCTGCACCTCAACGCTCTAGGCCACCGAGCCGGCTATGGTAAACTTTTAAGTTGGATAAAGTAGATTAGCACGAGAGCATCATGTAGTTCTTTATCCCTGAAGAGCACCAAACTAGTCATAGAGATAAACAACTAGCGGTCAAAACTTGAAAATGCGTAGATACGTGATTTCAAGCCCCATGCGAAGGCCTAGTATCTCGAAGGCCCCACTTAAGTTTTAGCCTTGAGTGAAATTGTTGATAAAATAAAATATTTCAGACTTTCAGAGAGAATTATTAAAAGTAATTTCTGTTCATATCTTCATCACGGAAGGGTGAAAAATTTGCTTTCTGTAAAGTGTGCAAATGTGACTTCAACATATCACATGGTGGGAAAATGCGATTACGAACCATGCCATAGGCCTAATTATACGATTATATAAATTTGCATAGGCCTAACTATAACGTGAAGGATTTTACTCTTTTTATTTTCTGAAAGTTGGCAGGTATGAGAATGTGTGTTTTAATTTTAATCACAAAAGGTGTACAAAATAATTGTAAAGGGCCCCCAGAAAATATCTGGCAAAATTTTAAAGGGTGTTAGAGAGGACTGAAATAACGCGTCGGTTCCAGACACACATTCTGTGATGGATAATGCTTATTTTGGTCTCCTCTACCACCCTTTAAAATTTTGCCATATATTTTCCAAGCACCCTGTATTATTTTATAGAAAATGAATACACACCAGTATTACAGTAGAGTAATCTATTAAAAAAAAAACAAACTGCAAATGGAGATTGCTTTGTTTGCAAATCTTGCCTTCCCAAAAAATTTTTGTATCACTGACAGTAAATCTAAATGAATCCACTACACCAATATGCTTTGAAAATATTTTCGACAATAATGATGAGTATGTTTTGATAATCGACGGCTTTTACATTTATCGATCCGGTTTTTATACATCTTCATTTAAGGGCATATTCAGCAGATTTTAGCAAAAGATCCGTTAAATTTAATGGAAAATCCACTAGTCGGTAACACTAAAAATGAAACTTATGCTAAACAAGAATTTATGTAATTGTCAACACAATGAGTTTTAAAACGAGAGTTGATACGAGACTTTATGCGAATCGTGTCGATGGCCTTGATCATGTGCACATTTTTTCACACCTTTTATGTCTTCAATGGAAATTTGTTTAGTTTCATCGTAATGGCTAGCAAACGTGCAAATGAAAAAGAAAACGAGACATTTAAAAAGGGGAGGAATACAATTTCACTACAGATGAAAGTCGACATCATTAACGAGTATGAACAAGAAAAAATTGCTGCCTATATCAAACTTTTTTCAGGCCTTTCTGAATCAACATTGCATACAATCAAGCAGAATGCTAAAAAAAATTAAAGAAAAAGTAAAGAGGTACAATGAATATCAAGAAAAGAAGAAAAGAAACCACTTTTCCACATAAATGAATGTTTTAAAATAACTTGTATGTACATCTCTGAGCTCTGTCTCCTTCATCAGTGAGAAACAAGAGATGGAGACAGAGAGCTCCGAAATATACATACGAGTTTTTATTTTATAAAATTCATTATGTGGAATAATGGTTTCTTTTCTTACTTTCTTGTTAAACTGGTTTCCAGCTTTGGCTGTTTATATATTTTATTACTAAGCACAATGAAGTTGAGTACAATTCCTTAGGCCTATTGCACTTGATATGGCAATGGCTAGCGAAAGTCAACCAAGATGTAGATGATGAATTAGATCAGATTTAAGAACCAGTAAAGAAACGAAGAAAAACACTAACTGCAGTGTCGAAATTTGAAAAAAAAAAAAAAAAAAATTTAAACCAGTGTTTGCCACATTTCAAAAAGTCAATAAACCAATAGGAAGCTGGATGTTTTAGTTTTTATTGCGCCGCCAGAGTGTGCAAAGGAACAGTCTTGGTATTGGCAACATCCGGTAAGGTTAACGCGAAAATGCCGTACAATTGTTGTGTTCCACAATCCTCTGCAACTTCTAAAAAGAATAAAGGATTGAAATTTTATTCTTTTACAAAAAATGGAATTATAAGTAAGCAGTGGATTCAAAAATACAGATCTGAAAAGAAAATTTCAAATCAGTGAAATTGTGCAGTCTTTATTTTTCTCCTGAAGATTACACTGTCACGTCTCAGGATAAATTTATTTATTTATTTATTTATTTATTTATTTATTTATTTATTTATTTATTTATTTATTTATTTACGTTGGGGTTAAAAGAATACAATGGTACCCTACAAGGCCCGTATGATGCGAACCAACGAGTTAGGCCAGGAGGGCATTTTAAAGTAAACAATAAAAATTGAAAAGAGGTTAGTAGATAACAAATGGATTGTAAATATTATAATATGATTCACTTGAGTTCGCTAAAACTAAGTAATCAAACAATCCAATCAAAGCAGGTGCACAAAATAATCTTAACGAATTAAATAAAACAAATATAATTAAGTTAAATCCAAGTCACAAAACATGTAAAATAAATAATAAAGACAAAAAATAAAAATGAAATAAGACGAGCAAATAAAACAAAGCAAATAGAGCGAATAGAGCAAATAGAGCTCCTGAGAGTTGTAGTTAAAAGATGGCAATATTAAGGTAGGGTAAAACAAATACTGGTGGACAAGTGAGCTCCAAAAAAAGAAGAGGACCTCATAACACACAAAAATAATTTAAAAAAACAAATAAAACTAATTAAATGTAAGACTGTTGAAGGAATGTTAAAAGAATAGACCGAATTAAACTAAGACTGTTAATGCAAAGATAGATTGAATGTAATATTATCAAGACAATAGGCACGAAGAGATCTCCGGAACAGAGAATAGGGCGCCAAGGAACGGATTTCCGAAGGCAAATATGCCCAGCATTTAATCCCAATGTGGGAGACACTTCTGTTCTGATAATTTGAGTGTGAAATGGGAACCCGTATCGCGTTTGAAGCATGGGTATTGTGACTATGACTATCACTATTGGTACGTATTATTAAAGGTGATGTAAGGTGGATCATAGAGTTAGTGGATTTATAAATAAATGTACATAAAGCTAAGAAGTAAATTTGATAGATAGAGAACATTCGTAATAAGAAAAAATAATGGGACACGGGATGATCGTGGGAGATGAAGAAGAATTCGGAGGAACCATTTTTGTAATTTTAATATTCGAGCAAGGTTAAATGCAGAAGTAGAGCCCCAAAATATGACCCCGTAACACAAAGAAGAATGTATCCAGGAAAAATAAAGCAGAAGTAAAATAGTATATGGAAGAAAATGAAGTCTGGAAATTATACCAAGTTTTTTATTGAGTTTCAATAATAAAATATCAATATGGGCATCCCATGACAAATCCGGGGATAAAGTAAGGCCAAGATAAGTAAACACTAGGGACGTTGAAATTAGGGAGTTACCATAATAAATTAAAGGGGACAAAGTAATATTAAGTTTATTTTTTTGGTGAAAAAACATCACCTTGGTCTTTTCAATATTTACGACTAATAAATTAGTGGAACACCATCTTCTTAGTTCCTCTGAGGCTAGATTTAGAGCGGAGAACAAACGAGCTATTTGGACATGAGAGCAGAAGTACAATGTCATCAGCATATACAGTCGACTCTCGTTATAACGAAGTTCACCGGAATCCATAAAAAGTTTGTTATAAACGATATTTCGTTATATGTGAAACCCGATTTTTTAAAGTAACAAGAATGATTTTACCGCCAAAGCGGATAAAGGGAGCACATTTTCTTGTTATAGCATCGTACATGGATATATAGAATTAACCAACGTTTTAAAACACTTGAGAGTAAATAAATAAATATGAAAACTAAATTGTAAATTACTATTTAAATAGCCTAACGTATAGAGAGAATTTAAAAGAATAAACTTGAAGAATGAAAGGTAACTGGAGAGTGAAGTTATTCCTCATACACATAAAAAAATAAAAGTTCTTTAATTTGTAAGAATTCTCACATAATGTTAAACGAAGTGAGCCTCAATTGCTGAAGCATTATGTGTAAGCATCTATTAGATTTTCATATTAAATTACTAAAGTCTTATTGAAGCAAGCGATTAACTATTATTAAATTAATTAGTAATGAGTTTTAGATGCCATTAAGCCTAAGAGTACTATACTCTTGATTCAAATACGCTATAGATAATAAAAGATCTAATAACGCGTAAGGAGTTGGCTGATATATTACACGCCATATCTTAGCATTAAAAGTTCTATAAATTCTGTATTGTACCATTAGGGCACGTGCTACAAAACCAATTGCCACTATCATTATTTACTCGTTATATTCACTCATGGCACGTTGTTACGATTGTTTGATATATTATATGCCATATCTTAGCATTAAAATTTCCAATG
>JAHWFO010038975.1:16757-28474 GCA_023313115.1 Rhysida immarginata
AATTAGGGCACGTGCTACTAAGCCAATACAATTATCATTATTTACACATGATATTCACTCATGGCACATTGTAACGAGTTGTTTGATATATTACATGCCATATCTTAGCATTGAAAGTTCCAATGGTACCATATGGATTCATAGGGCACGTGCTAGTAAACCAATAACCATTATCATTATTTTCTCATGATATTCACTCATGGCACATTGTAACGAGTTGTTTGATATATTACATGCCATATCTTAGCATTGAAAGTTCCAATGGTACCATATGGATTCATAGGGCACGTGCTAGTAAACCAATAACCATTATCATTATTTTCTCATGATATTCACTCATTACATGTTGTTACGAGAGGTTTGATATATTATATGCCATGTTTTAGAATTGAAAGTTCCAATGGTACCATATCATGCCATAGGGCACCATTAGGGCACGTGCTACTAAACTGTTAACCATTATCATTATTTTCTCGTGATAGTCACTCATGGCACGTTGTTACGAGTCGTTTGATATATTACATGCCATATCTTAGCATTGAAAGTTCCAAGGTTACCATATGGTACCATAGGGCACCATTAGGGCACGTGCTACTAAACCAATAACTATTGTCATTATTTACACGTGATATTCACTCATGGCACGTTATTACGGGTCGTTTGTTCTATTACATGCCATATCTTAGCATTGAAATTTCCAATGGTACCATATGGTTTCATAGGGCACCATTAGGGCACGTGCTAGTAAACCAATAACCATTATCATTATTTACTCGTGATATTCACTCATGGCACCTTGTCACGAGTCGATTGATATATTACATGCCATATCTTAGCATTGAAAGTTCCAATGGTTTCATAGGGCACCATTAGGGCACGTGCTAGTAAACCAATAACCATTATCTTTATTTTCTCATGCTATTCACTCATTACATGTTGTTACAAGAGGTTTGATATATTATATGCCATGTTTTAGAATTGAAAGTTCCAATGGTACCATATCATGCCATAGGGCACCATTAGGGCACGTGCTACTAAACTGTTAACCATTATCATTATTTTCTTGTGATAGTCACTCATGGCACGTTGTTACGAGTCGTTTGATATATTACATGCCATATCTTAGCATTGAAAGTTCCAAGGTTACCATATGGTATCATAGGGCACCATTAGGGCACGTGCTACTAAACCAATAACTATGATCATTATTTACACGTGATATTCACTCATGGCACGTTATTACGAGTCATTTGATATATTACATGCCATATCTTAGCATTGAAAGTTCCAATGGTACCACTTGGTACCATTAAAACACGTACTACTAAACAATTCAGACATCACTATATACCGTTATATTCATTCATGAGACATCCTTGCACGTACACGTGCCATTAGACCGATACTTGCTATCACTAGTTACTCTTTTATATTCGTTCATGATATGTTGTGACAATTTTTTTGATATCTTGTTATAGGAAATGTTTAAGAGGGTATCATAATGGTGCCATTAAAGCACGTGCTATTAGAGCACTTACTTATTCCTGCTATCTCACGTTCGTACTTCTGCGTACTCTGTCCCATTTTAATGGATTGGTGAAAACAGACTGTGAAAAAGTTAATTCGTTTTCAAGTTATCGTAATAAATGCTAAGCTCCCTAGGAATAAAAAAATTCTCTTGATTTAGGGACCGAACTGCCCTTTTAATAATCGTCAAACACGTGCATCCTGCACGCACACCATCTCATTAACGTTTAGAGCACGCGCAGAACCGAACCCATGTTCTCAACACGCGTTTTACCAAATGCGAGGATAATTCGTTTCTTCCAGCAATTCAAGACATGATTGAATGAATTGTGAGATTGCAATACATGCAATTCAATACATGCAACGCAATGAATTGTGGGATTGTCTACAGACGGACGGACGGACAGCTGGACAAATCGATCACATAAGCACATTTCTATATATAGAAAATGTGTTAAAAATGCATTTTTCACCTTAGAATTCGTAGGTTTTAGTTGAAATTTGAAGTATTGCGGCTAAACGGCGATGAAATATCTTAATCGAACATAATCAAACAAAAAATGTGATTTCCATTAGACTTTGCTCGTTTGGTGAAATTTTTTTGATCAAACACTACCAAAAACCAGATATTCATTCGAATACTTTTTTATAGTAGAAAATCTGTCTTTTCTAATGTATCGAGATGCTCAGTCGATATATAAACAAACAGTTTAAAGATCTTTGAAAGATCTTTAAACCATTTGATATAAATCAAGAACGAATTCGCGAACTTGTTCAATTGTTTGCGATCTCTCTTCTCCTCCTCCCCCCCTCCCAGGTTAAAGCCATTGAGTTCCGAATAAATTTCTTTCCAATATGTGCCTCTTTATCAGCATTTGTTATTTTGATAAGAATGTTTTTTCCTTTTTTCAGCATATGATATTTTCTAGATAGATTTTTGCTATTTTTCTTGTGCTGCGCGATGTCGATGTTAAACATCGATGGTTTTATAATATCGATGTTTGTCCTGCTACTGCATTATCGATGTTGTTAGTTGTTGTACGCCTCTCAGATGGCAGCACCGTTTTTCTAGTTTCAGCGCTCATAGCGGCGAATTTGTAAGTTCTTTTAAGCGGCGAAGTTTTTTTTAATATATCTTATATCGATTCCAAAATCGATTTAACATTGAATGGTTTTGGAAACATCGATGTTTTCCGCAAACATTAACAATCGATTGGGAGTAATTAGTGTAGGTATGTATCTAGGGTTATGAGAAATAGTAGGAGCCGACATAGTAATACATATTATCATAGGGAAGTGATCTGTAATAGCCATATCGATAAAAGAGCTAATAGGGATGTTATTGACGTTAGAAAAACAAGAATCAATAGCAGAATAGGAGTTATATTGGGAAGAAAAATGAGAGAAATGGTAGAAGTGGGTAATTGACCAGACCGGAGAATCGGGTCCAGGAGAAGGTTAAGAAGATTAGATGGTTTGCTTAAGTCCATATTAAAATACTCAATCAGAAATAGGGTTTTACCGAGAATTTGAGGATCTAAGAGTACTGAGGACAGGAAGGTGCAGAAAGAAGGAAGATGCCCAGAGGGTGGGCGATAGATAGAAAGAACCACTGATTTCTTGCGGATTAAAAGAGTTAATACTTCATAGTCAGGAGTCACCAGACAAAAGTCAGGTAGTGTAATAAAGAGAAGGGAAGAAAGCAAATAAGCACAAATGCCACCACGTTTACTAGTTCGACTAATCGAAACCTCCTGATAACTCGGAATTACAGGGGATTCACAGGGGTCATAAATCCAACTCTCGGTGAATATTAGTATTTGAGGTTTAATCGAAATAGTCTTAAGATTATCTAGAGCACAAGATAAGTTGGCATTAATACTCCTTATGTTGATATAAAAATTTGAAAATATATCTGTGGACTGAGTGTGTCTTAATTTAGAAATTTGAGTTTGATTGAATCGACAGAAGCAGGGGGAACAAAGGTGACCATATTACGAAATAAAATTAAATGAGAACACTAATAAAAATTCAGAATAAAACGAGTAATAAGAAGGTAGCTAAAAGAGAAACCTAGGGAACCAACTAAAAAAATAATTAAAAAGGGAATACTGTAATTGTGGCAAAAAATATTAAAGAGAAGTAAAAATAAAGAAAAGGGACCAAATTAATTAAATTAATGATACGTTATTGGATGAGCTGGGATGATAGAGTGAAGAGAGAACAAACAAGAGAAATAGCAAAAAAGGGGCTCGAAGAGGGAATAAAAAAAAAAGAGAAAGAAAAAGGGGGTGCGTAATATTCAAAAAACAAAAAATTTAAGAAACAAAAAATAAAAAATTATAACAAATAACAATAATGTAGATAATTAAAATAAGTAACGACGGAAAAATCGGTTAAGTAATAACTCGATCAATAAAATATAAATCGAGGAAAAATTCAAATAAAATTGAATAAATTAACTATGAGAAATTAAACTTAACAACAAACAGACAAAAAACTTAAATCTAAGTAGTAGCCGTAGAAAACTAAATCAATTTAAATAATTAGAATTAATAAAATACGATCAATCTTAGCAAACCAAAAAACATCCGAAGCAATCGATAAGTTAAGGATAAATCAAGAAATTGATTCACACAAAAGAAGAAAAAATTAGTAAACTAAGGATAAATCAAAAAATTGATTCCCACAAAGGAAAACAGACATCATAAAGATATCAATGAAAAATATTACAATTGAACATTACAAGGAAACTAGTTTAAATAAAAAATAATGAATTTTAAGAAATGGTGTCAAAATCACGGGCAGATTCGATGAGAACTGGCTTGCCGAGAGAGTTCTTTACAAAAATCCGGCCTGAAAAACTCCAGGCCTGGGCTGCTCCAAAACGTGATTTTGCATCTCTTAGCAGACCCTATCTTGAAGCAGTCAAGTCCTCGACCAACACTATATGGGAGGAGTCCCGAAGGTATCTCCTATTTTTAATTAAACTGCCTCTCATTAATGGAGACGATAGCTTCATAATTATCAGTCGGGGTCAAGGAGAGGCGGAAAAACGAGGGCCCAGTCGATGGATGGAGATGATGTCGGCAGGAACAAAAGGAATACTCATATTAGAAGAAAACAGTTCAGAAATCAACTTAGGTAAATCTTCTGAAGCTTTCTCCGGCACTCCGAATACCCAAAGATTGGAACGTCTAGAATATTGTTCTAGATCGTCGATTCTCTTAGCATTGACGTCAATTCGGGAGTTTCCTTCGGGGAACAAATTGTTATCAATTAACTCAAGTTTATTTTGAAAAGTGGTATAGTCTTGTCCGAGCAAGGACAATCGACACTGGTGATCGTCCAATTGCGTTATAATAGAGTCCAATTTCGTTTCAATATCTTGAAATTGCAAATCAATCCTCTGTAAGAATTTTTCACAGATTTTGTTTATAATAAGTTCAAGAAATTGAGGGTCGGAAAATAAAATATTGACTGATTTCTCGACTTGTGCAGGGATGTAATCGTCTGAAGTGGATGTAGAGGGAGAGCCAGTCAGAGAGGGCGGCTATTGTTTGCTTTATTCGAAGTAGGAGTTTTTGGTGCCATAATACAAAATTAGCTTTCAAAAATATCAGTTCAGAAAAATATAAATGAATTGGGGAACGAATTGAATAACTGGTCCCAAACGAAAAAAAAGCAATTAACAATAAAGAAGACTGAGGGTGGGTCCACTTTACTATCAAAGGGGGTCGGCAATTACGACATTTTCACTTACATTCAAATGTTAGAAACGTTGTCCATTAAGTCCAAACTAATGCGTTGTTATTCAAGTAAATCATTAAGCACCTATTAAAGCAGTGGAGAAATAGTATGGCACTCTCTTTCATCCCTCACGGCGGAGATACTCGGGAGCTCATAATTAAGCAACGACTTCGTCGCCATCTTGGAAAGAAAAAAAAAATAAAAATAGTGTTTCCTTTAAATTTAATGTTTTATTAATTTGTGTTAATCATAAATTTATGTTAATTTAAAAATTTAACATTTTATTAATTAAATACTTATACTGTACAATTAATTACAAAATTTGAAGGATTAAATTAATGAAATAAAACTAAAATAAAATTAAAAAGTTTTAAAACATGATCAAATCTTTAATTATTATAAAATTTGTATTTTTTGTACTGTTATTAAATTACATAACAAATTACCTAAAAATTCAGTAACTTCAAATTTATTTTTAAGATCGAAAAATACTGAATCCTGGAAGCAAATTTCCCAAAGAGGCACATAGGATTTTAAATCGGGACAAGACACTCACTAAAACTTATAACAATCGTAGCTCTGATAATAGTTTCACTCATTTTTTTTGTTAGTAGTTGTACTAATAATAGCAGTAGTGATAGTAATTTTACTGCTGATATAAAAATTATGAGGTAAATGTTTTCCAACATCACATTTGTAAGTAGCAAACATTGTTTCCCTATGCAGCGATCTATTTTTGTTACTTGTTGATTCTTAAATATTTATCCCTTATCAGGGCTTGAAATTCAGGGTGGGATGGCGGGACTCTCGACCAGAATTTTAAAATCGCTCCCAAAAAAACTTTCAGGAGGGGAGTTTCCCCACCCATGACATTTAATCATATTAAAAGTGTTTATGATTTTTTATTAATATTTTTTTTCCTCTGTATCTTACAATATTAGTTTTCTCAATATAAGTTTGGACACTATCACACTTTTCCGTCCGTAAATCATTAGATCACGAGTTTAACTTTATCATCAATCAGTATTGTTGAATATTTTCATAGAGATTTGACTTTTGAACCAATGGAATTTCCTAATTCCAATCGTCACCATTGCGGTATCGTCAAGAGAAAAATGATAAAAGTAATATGAATTTATTGGGTAGCTCATAGATTAGCATTATGTTTAGATGCTTCAAAATCATATCCAGAGATTGCTAAAAACCAGAATACACTAAAATCCATTTTCATATATTTTAATAGTATTTAAATTTTTATTTATTGAAGTATAAGTATTTATTGCATTTTTTTTTTGACTGAGTTTTTGGTATTTTATTATTCTTAACACATTTATGTACAAAACTTCAATTAAAATATGTTGAAAAATCACTTGCATAACACGTAACTTATTGCCTCTCTCCCAAAGAGTTTAACTCCCCTCCATTTAACTCTTAAAACATGGGAGGGGATGCTCTCCTCCATGAAAAATTTGAATTTCAAGCCTGCCTTATTCAGGTTGATTCAGCACAGAAGTGTAATTGGAAAGAGGGATTTCATTTCAAGAGAGGTTCCATGGCATATTTAAATTATGGACTCTAAGAATTTTGAATTGATTTCTTTAATATGTTAAAATTAAACTCTGCTTTTCTTCCACCCACTTTGGCACCAAGGACTCTCAGCCTAGCTTTATTTCATCTTTATTTATTTTTCCCACTTTAAAAATAGACAAAATATGTTTAGAATATTCAAAATATTTCTAGAATATATACATGCATTTGTTCTATTTTCAACAACGACTTCTAAATAAGTCGAATATTTGTAGAATTTAAGCACTATCAAACTTTCGCGTGTTTCTTTCGCGCTCTAAAACAACCGGATGTTGCTAATACCAAACCATAGCTGTTGCGTGCTCTGGTGACGCAACTGCAAATCCATGATATCCAACCTCCTATTCATCAAATCATTACTAATCCAATCCCTACATGAATAAAAAATAAATGTACAGTATGGATTTATTTGCTAAATAAACCACTAAAATCCGTACACTTTACCCATTATGGTAAAAACCGAAACCTCGTTTCCCCCCCATTAAAAACCAATACTGGTATCGAATCCAATTTGTAAATGGACTCTTCAACAGATGCTACATAATCTTAGAAGGTTATCTCTGCTGGCATATTAAAAACTGAGACAACTCTTCCAAACGTTTGGCAACGTTTATCTTCTTTCTTCCTTTGTCAACCTTTTTTAAAACGTTC
Source organism: Rhysida immarginata (assembly GCA_023313115.1). NCBI lineage: Eukaryota > Metazoa > Arthropoda > Chilopoda > Scolopendromorpha > Scolopendridae > Rhysida > Rhysida immarginata. The sequence goes on from JAHWFO010038975.1 coordinate 24,273, forward strand.
TTGTTTCTCCTTTAGAGAAAGCTGGTTTCTTTTCTTTCTTGCCAGACTGATGTGCAATTTTTCTGTTAATTGCCGACATGATTGAAGAAATTAGTTGCTTCTGAATGCATGTCCTAACTTCAATAACAAGATTATAGCAAGCACTTCAGCCTAGATTCCGTTACAAAATGACCTGGTGTCTGTGAAATTTCAGTTTTGAGGTTGTTGGCATATATTCCTTCTTGACCATTTTGCAGTACTGTACCATACAATTTCTCCATTTAAGGTTTTGGAATTATCCTTGTTCCAGTCACCTATGGGGGCCACTTTTCCACCTCATAGGAGTTGTCAAGAAGATGTAGTATTTCCATTTTAACGGAAAGCATTTGTTGATTAGTGTGACTGCGTATTGCCACGTTTCTTCCATAAGGTATCGTTCATACAGTTTACGGCAGTTGGTCCGTCGCTCTTGAACATGACTTGACAACAACTTACGAATGTAGCTCGTGTCATTTCTTGTTGTTAATAATTGTGTTTACCGTGTACACAGATGTCCCTACCTATGCAGTGGCCTGTTGTGTTGGTGGATTACATCTGGTTACGAGAGCCTAAACTATCTAGACGAAGTCAGGAGTACGACTAGTGGATGGTCTTAGATTGGCCTGATTTTTACCTTCAGGATGGTGCTGATTCTGGTTTTAACAAATGTTTTTTAGTACACTTGGTATCCCTTTCTTGAAAACTAAGAAGTCTCGGTTCTCTCATGCTTTCATAATTTCGGGACAGCTGAAATTGACACTTGAAAGGGCTGTTATCAAGGGCATATCTGTCAGTTACCAAGGGCATAATTCAATGCTTTTAGCTTGCTGTTCAAATACTATGTGAATACCTGCCCTAACAATACTTAATGTGAGCTATCACGTGAAATGAATGCATGTGCCACATTTAAACGTGCTATATGTTACCATATATCCGTAACAACCATCAGTATATAAGAACTTTTTTCCAGGAAACTATTCCAAGAAACTCCATGGATAAAAATATCCAGGAGAATATGTCCATTGCTCTTGTTGGTATTGTTGACATTCCGCCTGTGATCCCACAGTGTTTTGTTCCGTCTTCTGCTACCATAAAATAGCCGCATATGCTATTAGGGTTTAATGGTCGTGATACATAACCTATATGCATATGGTTCTCAGTTCAGTACTTAATTATTGCAGCACGATTTAATTGCTATTAAAAATCAGCATTTGCAGCACGATTAATGACTTTGTATTAACTACGTCATTTTTATCCCCATGTTTTAACTTTTTAACATTAAAAGAACAGGATTTTTGCCAGGGATTTTAAATGTTATTTTGAAATGTATGTTAAAGTGAGGTATGTTATAACAGGATTTTACTGTATGTGATCTATAAATACCATCTCAAAAAATGAAACAAATTACACTTATGATAACGAGGCAACTTATTATTCATTTGGTTTATTTTTACAGTATTCTTATCTCTTTCGGCCATATTTACCACCAATGATTAACACTTGAACCAGCTTTGAGTGATAGTTTTCGAATTCACCATGACAAAATTCTCGGATTAAATAGCATATTGGATTCGAGATTGTCCAAAGGATTACCTATTGAATCGAGAATTAACGCATGCACAGTTGAATCGAGAATTAACGCGTGTGCAGTTGGTTAAACTAGTCTTAACAAGATGGACGACTTTACCAACACTTACGACCAATCAGATTGAATCTTACAAAGAATCGTGAATTAATCCGAGATAAGTCAGTCTGTGGTTGGTGAATGTGAAATGTAATCCTGAACAAAGTAATCCTGAATCATGGATTATGTGATCCTAGTTTTAATCGTTGGTTGGTGAAAACTGTTGTTTGAGTGCTGCGCATTGTCTAATAACAGTGCACACAACTGCACAAGTTACGTGGTACAGGCATTTTCATGTACCTTAATGCTCTTTCGTGCTTAGGGGTATATTGGACACGCGATCATGCGTCTGGTGTAACCTTTTCGTTGTTTAGTTTACATGTAAGAAAATTAATTACAAAGACCAAAACTAAGAGCTTCACAAGTTGAAATTGTATACTTTATTTTGAATTCAATTGAATTATAGAAGTGAGAGAATATATAAATTTTAAATATTCACTTTATCTGTTTCATCAACAATAGCATATATCCAGCGGTTCCGAATTTGTTGTTTTTGAGTTTGTTGTAGGTCTTAAATCCGGTTATTAGATAAACCAGTGTTCTTAAACAGTGATATCTGTTTAATGTAAGCATAAATTTGATCAGTATATTCTACGCTCTTTTAAAACAACTTTGTTTAAAACGAAAGATGAAGGTTTCAATAAGCACAAAAATTTTCAATTTGAACTCAAAATTAAAAATTCTACCAACAACTTTCATTTTCCCCCTCCCCTTGGATCAGACAGACTCCATTCTTCTGAAAACAGTGATGTGACAGTTTCCAATAGAGTATGAAGGAGTTTCGTAATGTTGACATCACACGTTCCAACGAGTGTTAATGCTTATCGGATTGTTGAGGGCAGCCATTTCTTATACCAATACGAAAAACGGAGCAATAGCATGTTTTGTTTTTTTTTTTATTTAATGGATGACTGTTTTATATAGATTTCTGTATTCTGAACACGAAAATCACGATGAAAAATCTTAAAAGTATTACAATGCTATTAAAATTAATTTTAAAAATGCAAAACCACGCCCTCAAACTGAAGCGATTTGTGATTGGTTATCTCCGAATTGACATCACATGCCATTGAGATGTTGAAGAGATATGTATAGTTCTGTGTGATCAAGCCTAATACCTTCAATAACTTTCTTAAAATTGAATTTTGAGGATGGAATCGCTATGACTGATTCGGGATACAGTAAATTTCTGACCATTTTTCGAAAATTGATTCATGACACTTGTTTTTTTCAGTAAAGACTATAGACCTGTAGGCCGAAAGCCCAAAGGTAAATTGCCTTTCGTTTATATGTTTTATAAAAAAGTAACAAACTAATCTAAAGAATGGCAAGTCCAGTAAAAGTGGGTGATATCTGTTGGCAACAACACAAAACACACAATGGCAGCCGAGAAGGGTATAAGTAACGCTTGTATTGATGAAGGCTAGATTAGGTTAGACCAGGATGACAAATGATAACCATTTAAGGGCGAATAATAAATAGTGCTGTGTAATTGGATGTAAATCAAAATATCATTCTGAAAAACACACAAATCTACATTCATTTCCAAAGAATAAATCTTTGAGAAAAGAATGCTAAGTAAGTGAAAACGAAAATTATTTCTTTTATCCAAAGAGTATACAAGGAATTTAAAAATACTCTCCAAATGCGTTAAGGCATTTATTCCACTGTGTAACAAGGCATGTAATTCCTTTATGGAAGAAGTCTTTCTGTGGCGTGTGGAACCATTCCAAAACCTCTTCCCTCACTTCATCGTCCGACTGAAACCTGCGGCCTTTCAGATGTTTCTTGAGATCCCCAAACACATGAAAGTCACATGGGGATAAAGTCAGGGCTGTAAGGTGAATGCTGCATTGCTTCCCAGTTGAACTTTTTGATGAGCTCTACCGTTGCTTTCGAGGTATGAGAACTCGCATTGTCGTGGAGAAGAAGCACTCCTTCTGTCAGAAGTCCAGGATGCTTGCATTTGATGGCTGCGTGCAGTGCCTTCAGTGTTTCCCCATATCATGCTGCGTAAACTGTGGTGCCTTTTTTCAAGAAAGTCCAGTAAAATCTGGCCTTTGTGATCAAAAAACACTGTCAGCATCACCTTCCCCGTGCTGTTGCGATTGCTTTTGATTTTTTCGGGGGTGGTGACCTATAATGCTTCCATTGACAACTTTGACATTTGCTTTCGGCCTGGAAATGAAAGCACCAAGTTTCATCCCCGATAACGATTCTGTCGAGAAAACTCTCCTTCCTGTTCATAGCAAGTCAAATGTTGCAGGGACATGGCCATTCGAACTCCAAGTTGTTCTGATGTCAAATGATGCGGGACCCATTGTGCACAAATTTTTCTCTAGAGCAGATGGTTCCTGATAATGGAGTGAACAGCTCCATGAGTAAGGCAAGTTTTAACAACCATGACATCGATTGTCACTCTTCTGTTTTCCTTTAAGACAGCATCCATTTTGGCTTTGGAATCATCCGTGATGGCACGGTTTGCTTGTCCAGGTCATTG
>JAHWFO010038975.1:28484-40173 GCA_023313115.1 Rhysida immarginata
AAGATTTGTATTCAGGCTTTGCCGGTTTGATTTAGAGTCCATTACGCTAGCATCTCACAACCTATATGGGTCATTCCACGTCAGTTCAGGCAGGCATTGGCACTGACCTCTCGGATTTTAATGAAATTTGGTATACACTATTGCCCTAGGGAGTTGGTAATGAATGCCAAATATTATTATTTTTCTTCATTTTTATGGAAGTTACAGACATTTAAAATTTGCGAAATTTGAGTGGGGATCTTATCTATGAAGTACTGTAACTTCGATTGTATTTGACTTAGAAAGATGTGATTGGTGACATATGAAAGCTCTTTAACTGTAGATTCTATGTGAAATTTTTAAAATTATATTACGCATGTGCAAATATTTGAATTTAATAAAAATATTTTATTTATGCAAATATCTAAAAAGGTGGGTATTTTTTTTTTCGTTAAAATATTATTAATATCTTACACATACTTTAATAAAAACAATACAAAAAATTCAAAACTGTGTTTTGCTCCGTTTTGAAGATATTAATTTTTAAAGCTTGAGCTCCAAGCAGCGGGAGTTAAGTAGTAGGGACCTGACTACTCGTACAGGGAAGAGAAACGTGTAACCTTGAGACCATTCATTTATTTACGTCTTATTATTTATATAAATAGTATTATAAATTAAATTTACACAAAAAAATAAAATTAATAGTAGCATTACAATAATAATTATATCAATAGGAAAAAATTTTCTTAGAACTTCAGATTTTTTTTTCAGAAGACAGAAAAGTATTGAGCATCTGTTAAATAAGAAGATAATTTAGTAAGAAAATATAAATTTGCATTTTGATGTCGAATTGTTAGTAATAACGAAAGTATATTTACTTTACATTTCCTCAGAGTCAGTCACTTCTGAGTTACCCTGAAGGATGAGATGAATTGCAGAGGCAGGTGAAGTTGATACAGGCATCATTATACAGGGTAATCCAAAAGTTAGTGTGCAGTAGTGCATGGAAACGTGTACAGCACATACATCAAAGTACTTTCTGCAGGAAGTCTTTGCTGATCGAATCATCTCGCATGGCATCTGACCTGCACGCTCGCCGGACCACAAACCTCTCGATTCCTTCCTTTGGGGTGCCTTGAAAGGTAAAGTGTATGCAAACAATCCACACACTTTGCCTGAGCTGAAGGAGGAAATCACAACTGAAGTTCAGCAAATCGCATCAGCCATATTGAGCAGAGTGTTTCACAACGTGCAACTGCATCGTCATGCAGGGATTGAATGAACTTTTATATCATCAAGGATTGAATGTCCCTTAAGGTACTTTTTCTTCTTTGGAAAGTGGTGAAAGTCGCAAGGTGCAAGATCATTCCTCTTTGAAGTGCAGTTTTTCATCTTTGAACTGTAGGCGCTGCAACACCTCTTGTGTGTGTGGCAACTGTTTGCGGGCGAGAGTTATCGTGCTGCAGAAGGTGGTCCAAAGCTGCCATTCAATTCTGGTGTCAACAACAACCCCGAACTTCCTCTCCGACGGGTTCACCCGAAGTGGTCACACGGGTGGTGCAGTGCGTGGAAAGGGATGGGGATAATGTCGAAAAGTGAATAGTGCATTGCATAGAAGACAAATGTAAGTATCAGATACAAAAAGAATTTTGAAAATCGGTTAACAATTATAAAAGTAACAGCCATGAAGGCATTACTTTAGATCAACCCTCGTATCTTCTCTATGGTTATTGAATTTTCTTTTTAAAAACTTAATGAGTTCACATTGAAAGGAATAAAAAACAGCTGTAGAATGTTTAAGACAATCGGATATTACCATAATATTTATATTTCTTAGGATGCCTTGTCCATCTGAAGAACTATAACATACAAACGGATGTATTGTTGCTTGGAAGTCGAGCTTTAAAAATTAATATCTTCAAAACTGAGCAAAACACAGTTTTGATTTTTTTGTATTGTTTTTATGAAAGTATGTGTAAGATATTAATTTTTTAACAAAATAAAAATACCCACCTTTTTAGATGTTTGCATAAATAAAATATTTTTATTAAATTCAAATATTTGCGCATGCGTAATATAATTTTAAAAATTTCACATAGAATCTACAGTTAAAGAGCTTTCGTATGTCACCAATCACATCTTTCTAAGTAAAATACAATTGAAGTTACAGTACTTCATAGATAAGGCCCCCACTCAAATTTCGCAAATTTTAAATGTCTGTAACTTCCATAAATATGAAAAAAATATATATATATTTGGCATTCATTACCAACTCCCTAGGGCAATTGTGTATATCAAATTTCATTAAAATCCGAGAGGTCAGTGCCAAAAGTATAAAATTTCTGCCTGAATTGACGTGGAATGACCCATATGTATGTTTAATGCGATTTTGGTAGAAATTTTGCAGTTCAGGAGTTAAGTTTGTTAATAATCTTAAAAATTGATGTTACTAATCACAGCAAGACCACAGAATAAAGAAGCACAGATGCGACACTCACATCAATTACTGTGCAATCATGAGAGGCATGAAAACCATGCAGCGCTCGCAGCGCCAGGGCAGTACTAACAGTGAAGAGACAAGCGTCCATGATCAGATCTGTGTTATGGAAAGTTTGGAAATGATTCAATTAAGGACTAAAAAAAGTAACAAATAGGGATTTGTATGTCGTGGAATATACAAAACACACAATTCTTGTAATAAAATATATCTTTTATTTATAATATTTTTTTAATGTTTAATATTAAATCTTTAAAGCTACACTATAGAATCACATGAATTCTACGCAGTTTTTGATATGAATTAATGTTGTCGTCTGTTCAATTTGAAAAATGGAATTGTATATTTTTTTACTATTCTCGTGATTATTATTGCATCCAATTGCAAATCCGTAATTTCCTTTCATGATACACATATTGGTGATGTGAAAGTTTCAGGATTTCTCTAATTTGTACCAAAACTTACCAGGTAATATAACAGGTGATTATCCTATCACACAATACAGGGTGATTCAAAACTTAATGTACAAACAGTGCTCACATGTGATTACTAACCAGCATGTGTTACGATGTTGACTGCATAATTCAAAAACTACCTGTTGGAATTTGATCAAATTTTAACAGTGTACACAGTTTTATGTACCCTATTCAGTGATGGCTGCAGAACAAAAGGGCAGCATGGCGTGCTCAAAGGCAATGGGGCACTGAATGCAGCTAAATTCTTGCTTTAAAGTCAATAAAAGTACATGGGCATTTCAGTGACCTACATTAATATTTTTAAGGCATAATGCTAACTTCGGAATCTGTATGCAATTAGGGCACATTAAGGCTTTCTAATTTCTTCTAGGCTAATCTCTTCCTTACTTTGGGATGCCACGAAAAGACATCATCTCGAGGTACAGTCCTCAACAGTTTTTAAAGTTTATTTTTCAGAAATTTATGCGCTATTTTTGCAGGATAAAATTGCAAATAATGATTGCATTAAGATTTTTAAACTTTATACAGTTGATCTGTATTATCCCTCAACACTTTATTAATGCTAATTTAAACATGAAAGCTTATTGAGGAATACTTTGACCACAGGAAACTACCACACACGAATACAAAAAGCTGAACTTGTCAGCACGCAGGATAAAAAAAGCACAAGGAGTAACGCGATAAACAGCTCGTCACGACTACCAACTAAATTGATGCAGTTAGTTAATATTTTAAATGAATGTACGTAGCAGTTTAATTAAGATGTTTAGGCTTTAAATCACTCACACCACAATAAGCTCCAATGAATACTTAAGCCGCACATTGTTGGCATTCATTGGTTTCAGTTTCTTGCGTTTGTGCAGCGTCGAGGGCAGCATGGGTGGGCCGAGGGGCAGCGTTGCGGGGCAAGGGGCAGCATGGCGCTGCGCCACGCTGATTTTGCCTAGCGGCATCACTGCTATTACACCCTCAAATTTCATCATCCTAGATGATATACCTGGTTCGTACGAGTCCTTGAAAAACTTTTTTTGTTTTCAAGGTCCTTAAAACTACCTGAAAACGTAATAGAGTCATTGAAAAGCCTTTGAAGTCTTTAAGAAAGAAAAGTGGTAATTCTTCCACGTGTTTTTTCATGGACCACCTTTTATCTCAACAGACAGAAATACACTCGACTCTCGCTAATCCGGCCATTCCTTGCACAGATGGGTGCCGGATTACCAAGTTTAAATTAAATACATGTAAATTGATTTGAACGGTATTATAACATTATATTTATTTAAACTCTGAATTTAACAAACGCTGAAATTTAACATTTCTAAGCTGGATACATGTATTTCTGTAATTCTTAACTTTAATTTCTTTAATCAAAACATGTCAAATATGGTTTTCTGTTTCAATGAGGACATACGTTTTTGGCTTGCTTTATCTCGTAGTCGCTTTATGGTGGATTTCCATGTGCGCGCTTTCTGCCTGAAAAACAGTGCTGACAAACTCGTACTGCCGAATCTAGAAGTATGAAAGCAGCGAGGCAGTTTTGGCAGCACATGTTCTATCGACAGTGTGTTTCCATGTAAGCAGCTGTTCTCTTTGCACATGCGCATTACACTTCACTACGCCTCAAACATGTTCAGGCGTATTTCTGAACATGGCGTCCGTTCAGGCACATTTCTTTGTGTTCGTGTCGATGTTTCTCCCTAACGAGTCCCCCCTCCCTTGCTGCCACGTACGAAGGTTTGGGTTTGTCCCAAGGCCCAATTAAGGTCACGCTCCCGCATGTGGGTGGCACAATACATCCTTAATAAAACAATATCCTGCAAATGTAAGATAATAACTGAAGAAACACTCCAAAAGAATATCCTGCGTTGAACTGGTCACATTTATTCAAAAAACTACATATGCTTATACATATGCTCATTGTGCATCATTTCATTTAATTCCAGAAGTCACGTAACATAGCTTGCTTCTGACGTTTTACTGATTGCTGCTAAATATACTCCTCACATGCTTCTAAGAAATCCATCAGAGAATTCTCACTTTTTTCTTGCAAAAAAATTGATGCAGACGTGCGATGCAATTTCATGCATATTTATACAGCAAAAGACTTTAAAATACTCTATACACTTATTAGATCCTGCAAGCTACGAAAATCGATAGCACAAGGATACATATGGTGTAGCTCAGTAGAAAAAACAACCGTCTCATCAGCGTTGTACACGTCATCGTCACCGTACTGGTCCAACCATCCAGGTAACACTTCATTCTTCCAAGACTCTGCAGCACAAACGTCAGCGCTTCCCTTTTCACTGTGCGCTTTTTTGAGATGAATACGATTTCGTGCTTTCCATCGCCCAAACCATCCATCTGACACGACAAACGAATCATGACCCATTGCAGCGGCCAACTCTTCTGCCTTTTTCTTTAAAACGGCACTCATGTGAACTCCACACGCCGTCACGATAGAAAACCATTTGGACAAGGCGTCCTCCACTTCTGGGTCTTTGCCCGTTCTTCTGCATTTCAACTCGTTTGGCTTTGTGCTTTCCTTCCATTGTGCCCTCAGTGCAGGCTCCTGTCGCTGCAATGGGACAATCATTTTTTTGATATTCCAAGCACTTCAGCAGGATATCCTTAGGCTGGATTCACACTTCGACGGAAGATATCGACGACGAGAATATCGGGCGGAAAACAGGATCGACCCCATCTTGAGTTGGATTTTATCTCGTTTCCTTTCCGATATTTGCTCTCCCTTGTCCGCAATCCCTTGCCGTCGGTGCCTTCAGTTGCGAAATCCGTCGTAGTGTGATTCCAGCCTTAGATCACCCTGAGATCACGCACTTCCTTCGGAAGGGAAGTAAAGCCATTGCCCCCGTGTAGTCATTTGCCGGCTACACGTTAAAGAACCCTTGCGAGGCAAAATATGCGACCTCTATAACGCCGTCCTGAAATGACCAAACAAACCAAACCAATCATCTCCAGATAGGGGGTGGTCGTGGCCTTGTTGTCTCAATGATCAGTTCGTTGTTCGGTGAAGTTAAGCAACCTTTGGCAGCCACTGGATGTATTACTTCTGGGGCCAGGATCGAAGTAACACAGCTATGTGAGAGCCGTGCACTGGACCAAAGCTGGATGCCCAACAGCTAGGGGGATTGCTACTAGCTGGAGCCCTACCAATTTTTTCTGGATTGCCACTACTTTGTACCCCCTCGTGCTTCGGAAGGCACGTAAAGCCATCCGCCTCTGCTGCTCCTGTCATCTCGTAGCAGTCGTTATGTATCACTGTGATGGCGCAGAATTCCTTCGTAGAGAGTATCACCTGAAGAAGTAGAACTCTCCAGATATTAGTATCAATGATGAAGTACTCAATGATCAGAAATTAAATAACCTGCCTAACTTGGGATTTATAGACATTTATAAATACTTCCGTAATGACAATGCATTCATATTCAAGGCATTTGATGAGCCGTTAAGCATGCTGATGCAGGAGATGCACGATTACAAATTTTTCAAGGTGAGAAAATCAGCTAGATTAATGCAGTAACAGTAATTAATAATACATTTAAATAATAAAAATATTTTACTGGTGTTTATTTGTGAGAAATCTAAAAAAACAAACTTAGTTTTCTGCTTTATTAGCTGCATTTCGCAATTTTGTGCAGCCATTTTTAATTTTCTTGCCCTCCGGAAGTTCTATTGCACATACGCTTATCTCATTATGTTAACGTGAAATCGTCTATTGCATTGACATTTTACAGACCTATTCTCATACTCATTACTTTTTTTTTCTTTTTGTTATTCATCAAGTAGGTGATGACATCAAGTAGTGTTATTAAGTACGTACCTGTGAAACAAAGTGGCTGTAATTTTGCAAACAAAATGCAACACATTTAATTTTTTTGATTTGAACTTTAAATATGTGAAAAACTGAAATTACCGTATCTGCTGTCATTTTCTTTCTAAAGTCGTTTGGCATTTAATACACAATATCAGAAAGTAACGACATTTATTTTTTTTTATCAAAGAAAATTAAAAAAATATAGATAAACAACAAAATGCAGTTAAAACTACTTACCTTTATCTACTTTTCCACATAGGGACCATGACCATATAGGAATTTATCCTAACGCTGCACCAGTTTCAGAATACCCTGCTCATAAAACTTCGTCGCCTGTGAATGCAGCCAATGATACACGACAGATTTGAGTTTCTCGTCATTCTCAAAACCTCTGACCACCCAGAAGTCTCTTCATCGGATCAAAGAGATGGTGGTCTGATGGCACTAAATCCGAATTGAGTACTCAAAATTTAAATTGCTTCATTATGTCATTTATGAACTTTCTGCATCAGCAGTTCATTAATTGAACTGCCCTATACCACATTAAAACGGCGGCAATTGTTGAGATTAAATGACATTTCTGCCAGCTGTTTAGCAAAGTTCGTACGATGTTTATACCCTTACAATTTGAGCTTTGAACATTTTGCATAAGGAACTTTAAGTTTGATATCATGCAAAGGATCATGCTAGATACTTATTGTCCTTCCATTTAGAAACACCCTGTATATATAATTATCTTAAGGATTACTCCATTATGAATAAGTTTATTCTCATCAGAAGAATGAGTTCTTTCCACCACTTTGAGTTTCCTCACCAAATTCTCAATATATTTAAAAACAACTCTTTGATATCTCCATATTCCAAATTTTCCTTTCTAAACAACTGAAAATGTTCTAAAGTCTACTTAGAGGTACTTGGCAGTCTGCTAATTGTACACTCCCAGACAAAAATATGGAGATTTTTGAAAAATATGAAAAGTTCATCTGAAAAAAATGTTTTTTTAAAAAAAGAACTTGTTCATGCATTATACGATGATTTATTCGAACGTTACTTAGTTTCTTCTCTGTACACAAAACATTTTATGTACTTCAAACAATTTTTTTTCAACAAAACATACAGAAAAACAGTATTGAAGCCAAAAGTTTGGAGATTTGTCTATGCTGGGACATAAGTTTGGAGATTCTTTGTTTAGTATTTGGTCCAGCCGCCTTTAGCATTAATAACTGCTTGCACACATTGTCTCATACACGCTATGAAACACTGACAGTCATCTCTCGATATTTCACACAAGACATGGGACACAGTTTTGAATAAATCCTTGTTTGTTAGATTTTTACATATGATAACGTTTCGCTTCATTTTACCCCAAATTGTCTTTGTAAGATTAAGGTCAGGACTATTTCCTGGCCATTTTAGAAGGTGAATATTTTATTCTTCCAACCAGTGCAGTGTCGCGTTTGTCTGTGACAAGGTATACTATAAAGTTACCATCAGGAAAGTAAAAGGCAGCACCTGGTATCAGATTATCAGCCATTATTCCTGTGTAATAGGAACTGCTGACGTTTCCTTTGACAAAAGCTAAACTTCGGTCCCATACGCATTTATTGTTCCATAAGCTATGATGCTTAGTAGAAATTTTATTCTATATGGTACGCATCTAAAGTCCAGCTTTTCTTGTTTCTTGCGCACAACTTTTAGTTTATCATCATCCAGTGGCTAAATCTAGATTCATCACTGAATATGACTTTTTGCCATTGTTCTATAGTCCATGTTGATGGTTCATGTGCGCACTTAAGTCTTTTTTCTTCATTCGTTTAGTTAGGAGAGGCTTTTTTGCTGCAGAAGGAAAAGAGTAACCTCTCTTTTCAAACGCCCGGTTGTTGTCTTTGCGGAAACTTCTTTCTTGCTGATTGGATTCCATTTGGCAGTAATTTTTCTTGCCGTTTGAAAGCATGATATTCTCTGATAATACCTCTTAGATGTCTATCTTCGGCTTTACTTGTGATTCGTTTTCTGCCACACCTTTGCTTCACAGTGCAACTTCCAATTTTCTTATATTTTACAATAATTTTGATTACAGATTTTGTAGTTAAGTTGAGATCTTTTGCTATTTTAATTTGTTTTTCTTTTTTTTTTTTTTTTGCCATTTCTTAATAACTAAGTCATGAATAGATTGAGGGAACTGTTTTGTAGGAGGCTTATGAAAACTTAAGAAAATAAATTGTAATCCCTAAATTGTAATCAATCAACCCATCTTAGATTAATTTACTTAGTCATGACGTCTATAGCTAAATTTCTGCAACGTTTTTAACAAAATCTCCAAACTTATGTCTCAGTATAATTAAATCTCCAAACTTTTGACTTCAATGCAGTTGTTGTTTTTCTTGTTTTTTGTTCAACAAAATTAGTTATTACTCAAAGATTTTTATGAGTAATTAATAAGATGGTGTATATTAAGTGTACATCACTGTGTAATGCATAGTACAATTCTATTTTATTTTAATAGCACTTATCTGAGATGAATCTTTTAAATTTTCAAAAATCTCCATATTTTTGTCTCGAAGTGTAATTTATAGGCACTAAATACCTTTTACACTTAAACATACTGAACAAGCCATACACAACACCTTCCTGTAATCACACCATAGAAGAATCACTAACATACACCTAAAAGTCAGTGTACACACTGGGAGAATCTGGATCAATTGGTAAATGAGTCTTGTAATTTGCACAAACTCTCCTTTCTGAGTTCTAAAGACTTACTCCCATTCTGTAGTTGTCTTCATTGATGCACATCTTGAATTGTTCCTATGCCATGCATACCAATGCTCGGAGGTTCCTTGACTTCATTATCCAATACTAATATACGGACTATCACAATGCTGATGACTTGTATACACGTTTCACTTTCAATAGGCCTTTATAGACTTCAAATTAACACACTTAAGGCATTTCTTCATTTTGGTGAGACTATTCTTCCAATATACAGGGTGCGTAAGGTATTTGAAGACACACCTTTGTTTGGCTACTGCTGCACTATAGTAAATTGTATGTCCTTTCCGTTTCCGGAAAGCAAAATGGCGGACCATCAAGTAACACAAATCATGAAGAGACATGCAGTATCGTGGCAATAAAGGCAGAGCACAGTGATTTAGAGATATCACGATTTCTAAAGGTCGCAAGATCATTCGTCAATAACAAAGTGCGGAAGGAGCTGGAGACCGAAGATGGCAAGTTGCACCAGTAGCAAAACTTAAAAAGCAGGCCATCGATGACAATCCCAGAACACCCATGAGGTCACTTGCCAAAGATCTCCATGTGTCGGAAGGAACAATCAAAAATGTTGTCCATGAAAACATCAGATATCACTCGTATGTTATGCGAAGAGGTCAGTTTATGTCAGACAAAACACGGGAAAACCGCATATTCAGATCGAAAAGGCTCTTAACAAGCTGAAAAATCCGTGTGAAGTTGATTTGCTGTGGATTTGGCCTCCTTGACCTGAATCTTTTGGACCACTACGTATGGAGCGTTGTGGAGAGAAAGATCAGTGAACACCCCCATAACACCAAAGATGAATTGAAAGCTGCCATTGTTCGAGTAATGACCAATATGAACCATGACCATTTGATTCGCGAATTTCGATGATTTCAATCTCGCATAGAACCAGTTATAGAAGCTGAAGGCGGATTCATTGAATAGCCATATAACAAGAAGGTTTCTTGTGCATGCTCATGATATGTTTCGATAATAAAATTATTATCTCGACTTATATTTCTGTTTTCTTTCTTGGCGTGAATCTGTCCTCAAATATCTTATGCACCCTATAATCAATGTGGGTAGATGAAAGAAGAAGCATCTGTTTGAATATCACACAACAGTCTGGCTTTCCCCGCCGAAATGATACACAGTGACCTCCCGTCCTCGCCATTGCTCCCAAGGAGATGCCGAGCTTGGTGCTCCCGAGTTCCTCCCGATTACATCAGAGCAGTTTTCCCATGAACCGCCTTAGGCAAGACACACACTGAGGTGGTAAGCAAGTGGGGTGTGAGTGGCATGGTGGTTAAATGGCAAGTGGAATTTTTAAGTCCTATGTAAACAAATGCGAACACGCACATGAAGGTGGCGGTGGCGAAGTGAAGTGGAAGTGGCATGGTGCCAGTCTGATGCCACTAGTCTCCGACATGTTTAATTTTTGACTGGCATGCCACTTGCTAATACATATTTGAGTAGGCAGAGAGCGAAACTGCAGTGTTGTTATAAGAAATTTGGGTCTTTCTTTTGAAGCAGATTTTCTGACTCAACTTTGTACTTCGATTGCATTAGCCGATGACGTCAGCATGAAGTCGGTCAAAGTCTAAAGCATGCTTTGTTTTATATACTATCGAATGCAATATCATTCATTTTTCTATCATTAATAGTTTTGACGTTATTAAGGTTTTCGTGATCAACACGTGACATAGTTTTTCAAGTAATTTATAAAATGTTACTTTCTTCATTTGGTAAAAAAGTTTGAATTTTTCGCTGTCAAAATTTAAATCATGTCTATATACGTTATATATTCCATTTTATGTTCTTTTGCCAAAGATTGAATCCACAGACGCTTTTTCCTGTATTGATTTTGGGTATTATTAAGATAAACAAGCTGCACAAATAACAGCATCTCATCTTCTGAGGACGACATAATAAGTGGCAAATCTGTGGCATGATATGATACTTGCCACTTCAGTGCGCGTTAAACCACTTGGAGCCCACTTTGACATCACTCCACTCCCACAACATGATGTTGCCACACACCACTTCTTAACCATGCCACTGCTAGAGCACTAGATAGAGTATGGACATTCTTTTATTCCAGCGAATGCCGACAAATGAGGCATGGGATTGGCTAAGCTGTAATACACT